>JAQQSK010008150.1:0-13634 GCA_028658325.1 Potorous gilbertii | reverse complement strand
TCTAGTATATTTGTTATCAGACGTACAACAGTTTCAATTTCAAGAAACAAGTCCAAAAGTGTTTTCCTTCTCAGCCTTGAAAGGGGTGTGTCTCTGTGCTCCTATAAATGCCAAATAACCCTGTTGCTTCTCAGGAAATAATTACTTTTACGATATCGTTATCGTTGTGTTTCAGTTTGTGCTTCTGAATTGTGATTTCCATGTCTTGGGAAGGTGAAATTCATCTCTAAATCCTTTTAAAGGACTTTATATAAAATGTAACAATCCCTTCCCCCCACCTACTCTCCAGAGACACTCTTCAGAAACTGAAAAACCACACATGGCACTTTTCCATCATGAAAATTTTGAAAAATATTTCAAGTGCTTTTGTTTTCTTGTAGGACATTCATCTGAGCATAAGACTTGGGAACATTTTCATGCTTTTAGTCTCAGAAACAAACTAGATTCGCTCTCCTTGTGTGAAAAAAAAGCATTGTGTCAAGGTGTTGGCGTCAACGTACTTCAAATACCATTGGAAGCCTGGTTTCTCATTACACCAATTTCTACTACAAGCAGGGAATTTCAAGACAGCAAGGTTGTGGTGATCCCTTCCCATCTCTCGACCCAATTATCTTGATTTCCAGCTCTATTTCTCTCTCAAGAATGATCAAGGTAGATTTTTTTTTTAACTGAGAAGTATTGACATGTAACCCTACTATAGCCAGTACTGCTAGCCTTCCCAAGAAAGGGTTATCTGAAATGAAAAATTATTCCAGTCACTGGGATAATGGTGTACAAGAGCATAAAAGGGCAATATTAGATGATTATTCTCTTTTATGGAGGGGTGACTCGATGAAATAATTGAACAGATTGTGATCTGGAGGATGTGGCCTCCCTCCTTATCCTGAAAGAAATTACAGATCCCTTATACAATTGTAGATCTGTTTTTATAAACATTCTAAAGGAAGAAATGGGAGGGAGAGAAATGATTAAAAGCCAAAGAATTCTTAGATCCTTGCTTGGGAAGCAAGAACACCTTCTGGAATGTTGGACAATCACTTTGAATTGAGGAGACTTAAGAAAAGAGAACTCAGGGCCTTTGATTTTCTTTTAATAAATAGAGAACCATGGACATTCTTCCACTTCTTGTAAACTTAATCTGAAACAGATTTGAGTGCACTGGGCAATGGCAAGGGGAAAGGAAGGAGAAAGAATGCTATGGGAAGTGGACCATGAAACCAGTGAACTAACTTTGAAAAGGAGGGACGGAATTCTAACTGGATTCACATGCACATTGCAGGGTAAAGGAGTGTTGACACATGATAATCATGAAGTGGAGAAACTATCTTCTTTAGTACTAAGGAAAGAGGCATAACACTCTGATGCTTTTAAAGCATTTTCATAATGCCATTAGTAATATTAAATATATCTATGGTATTTCAAGGTTTGCTAAATGCTTTACATACAACATTTGTGGAAAAGGAACAAAAATTATAGAGCAGATCTTAGGTAGGTAATTAGATAGATGGGTGGATAAATAGATGAAAAAGAGAGAGCTCATTTATAAAAGACTTAGTATGTGCCAAGTACTGGGAGGTTACAAATACATTCAAGTAAGAATCCTTGAGGGTAGAGACTTCTAAAGGCAGAAGATAAAGGGAAAGTCAGGCATGAGGAAGAAAGGTTATGAGAAGAAAGAAGAGCTTATAGATAGTCAAGGTATGAGTAAGATGAAGCCAGCCAAGGCCCTACCCAAAATGGTGGTCCCAATGAAGAAATCCCCAGTGGATAGATGAAGGCATGCAACAGATGAAGAGAGTCAGGAGAGAGTCCAGGCATGAGTAAGGTAGAAGCTTGGGCTGGTTCTGCATCATCCAGATGGCATGTATCTGAAGTGAGACAGGCCCAGAGTGTTGAATGAGAGCTGCCTAAGGTGATAAGAGGCTACCTGGCCTTCTCATGGAGCTGGAGGAGTTCTGATGATTCTGAGTTCTACCTATCTGGACCTTCACTCATAAACAGCAGCATTCCAGTTCCAAGGATTGACAGAACTCAGTTGTCCCAGTTACTGAATCATTCTGAAATATTAAATGTACAAACTCTCTAAATTTTGTAGAGGAGGGAGAATTGAATTCTTCTGTATTTGCATTCTGAAAATATGTGGTCCACATGACACATTCACAGGTAAGTGTTATTTTTCTGAATACTTTTCCATCTTGAGTCAAGTGTTGTTTCTTGGTTTGAATGTAATGTTGATGTGTGAGCCTTATTTTTTTAAAATGAGTTTTTGGATTACTACATACTTCTCTTTATTTTATTTTAAATTTATATATTATAGAAAAGAACATGTAGAATAAAATGTAGAATAAATTATACTATCATTTATTCAATGAATCCTATATTAAAAAAAGTTTTCAGTTAATCTCTCAACAAAGTTCTGATGACTCAAGGTCCCGGAGTTCTGTGCTAGGAAAGGATAAACGCTGGCAGGTCCAGCAAACTAGAATGATTGCAAGTATTAGCCTGCTTATTTAGGCTGCTTGTTTGTTGCTCAAGGACCAGTCTAAGTTCAAGGAGGTTTATCCTTTGGCTTCAAGGTGATGATTTTTTTTTATCTATAGCAGCTCTAGAAGATCTTCTCTAAAGTCACAGGGGAGTGATAATTTGCATCAGTACAGGAAGTACCCACACCAATGAAATCAGATACCAATGAAGTATCTTAATGAAGCAATAAAAGGGAAAATATACGTGTGGGTATGTGTGTATATGTATGTATTCGTATGATTTGTAATATAACTTCAAGAGAAGAAAGCCAAAAGACCATTTGTTTTATAAATCTTGCATTTTCTATTTATGCCTTTCATGTCATGATGAAACTTCATAACATATTACTGAATCTTAAAACTAGAAGATCTAATTCAGTATCATTTTATAAACTCAGGAACCAAGGACCATAAAGGTAATCTCGTTCTGTAAAATGGGATAGTAACAGCACAATGGAGGTAACAGATACAAAGTGTTTGACAAATCTTAAAGCCTTATATAAATGCTCGCTATATGTCTCTGTTCTGTTTTCTATCTGGGAATGATCAGGAGTGGGGAGGAGGGGGTAAGCGTTCCTTAAGTTCAAAATGAGAACAAAATTAATTTATAAAAAGTACTCTGATGATAAAACCTTTAGAATTCATAGACAAACTCTGAATGATCACTGGTAATGTGGGATAGGAACACATCAACGTTTAAATGGGCCATGATTTCATCTTTGCAGCTACTCCTTGCTCCAGGGCCAATGACAACCCATCTGTGACTCAGACTGTTTTCTGGAGTTGCTGTGACCAATCCGGTGATTAACTTCTTTGAATTGAGCTTAGACAATAGGCATTCAGCTCAGCACCAGCCTATCCTGAAAGTCTTCCATCTAGTTCAGGTCTAGAGCTTGCAATAGGCTTAAGTAGCCTTTGAAAAGCTAAGATCACTACCATGCGTGCCAACATGAGAACTTTTTTGAAGGTGTGTGTTAGGAACATTGCATAAAATTGAAATCCACAGATAATTTTTTTAAAACTTTGATAACCAGTCATTTAAACTTTTGCTTTAAATGTTAGCTGGAACTCCTAAGTACATTTCTCCAGACTGAGAAATGACCCAAACCATCCCTTTGTTGTTTCTGCCTGTTTGCCTCCATGGAAGAAATGTTTTAGAGCAATAAAAATTGAGACAAGTAAGGGAGACCAAGAGAGCCTTGAATAATCCTGGATAATTTTGAATAAAATTGGATAATTCTTTCTAAAGTAATGGTGCACATTTGTTGATATAATGATGAAATCCATTTTAGCCTTATGATGGCAATACTCCATATTTGCTAATTGCATTCTGAATGTCAAGTTGGCTGCATTACAAGAACTTTAGGGAGAAATGTTTGGAGTTGCCAAAATGATTTAAAGTGATTCGGAATAATTTAAAACACACATAGCTGTTGTGCACTACTGGTTTTTTTTTTTTTTTAACTGATCAGCCAGATGGAGCTAAGCTTTTCCTTTACCTCGCCTAAACAAGGTTATCCTGAAAATAGCTTGTAGTTTAAAACCTGGGAAGGATTATGTATAAAGATGACTTTCCAAGGAGTGTTCCTATACTACATGTGTTAGCTTTGCTTTCAGTTCTCATGCCAGTGTAAGGGGAAATAAATAATTCTCAAGGAAAAGGCAGCATTCATTACAGCAACGATAAAGGTCTGGAAGCACTCTCTCACAGCAAACTTTGTTTCCTATTGTGCTGGGGAGAAATCAGCATTAGTTAATCTCATGTCCTATTTGGGAACTCTGACGATTTTGTTTGTATGTTTTTTGGTGGGAATCATTTTCAATAGTGCTTCCATGGATGGGGACTCCTTGCTTTGCTCAAGAACAGCCCAGGGGATTATCAGTAAAGATAAGAATAACATACATCACTCTTTAAGGCTTGCAAAACACTTTCCAAGACATTTAATCAAAAACAAGGTAGTTAGAAAATTTCCTATGTGTTAGAAAGTCTCTATGGGTTGATGTGTTTTAACTCAAATAGAAGATGAATGTTAATTAGTGTTAAGTACAGCTGTGCCATCTCACTGATGCATGTATTCCGTCCGGTGAAATTGATGACAGCCACACTGTTTCTTCTCACCCTGTGTTAACTCTTGTCCAAGGTCTCCTCAGAATCCCTCCTACACACTGAGTGCCTTCCTTTTGATGTTCTGATGTTCCACAAATACCCGTGCCAAGCACGGCCTGTCCTCTGCTTATCCTTCGCCTTCCCTGGGTGACTAACCCACCTTCTTTTCTGGGCTTCCCCTCTCAGATGACACCCTTCTCTTGCGCATTCTGTCACTGGTTATATTGCAGACTGTTGCATTGCATACCATCGGATTTTTTCTTGTAGATGTTTGGAGATGTACACTAATGAGAGATTCTTGACTTAAGCTTTTTAGGTTACAAAAAAGGAAATCTGATCTTTGTTACTATCAATGCAATGTTTGATTTACAAATTAATGTGCCTTGTACATAGGAGGCATTTAATAATATTTGGTGAATTGTTTATTTTTATTCTATAAGCTAATTTACACATCAGCTATTTGCAGTTTAGAGTTTGATAGATAACCTCCAAATATGCCCAGAATTGTGGACTGGTATAACAACCTCACTATGAGTTTAAGAACACTTTTTATGGGGGAAAAATGCATTTCCCTGAGCCCATAGAGAAAGTGGAGACTTTCCCCACTCCCTCCCTTGCCCCTGCTACTCCTTCAGTGTATTTGTGAGTCATGAAAATGATTTTTTGTAATGTGGTTCTTGTTCTCGGGGATGCACACAAGATGCTTTTAGTGACTTACCTGGGGCATTAATAAACTGGCTCTTCATAAGCCAGAGAGTGTCTGTGCTTGTTAAAGTTGTTTGCTGATGATTTCATGTCCTGCTGTATGATAGAAAGAGTGTTATATTTGGAGTCAGAAGACTCCAAGGTAAGATCCTGGCTCTATTTTTGACTACCTTGGAATTTATCATTGAGTCATTTTGGTCATGTCCAACTCTTTGCGATGCCATCTGTTTTTTGTTTTATTTTTGGCAAAGATACTGATGTGATTTGCCATTTTCTTCTCCAGCTCATTTTACAGATGAGGAAACTGAGGCAGACAGGGTTAAGTAATTTGTCCAGGGTCACACAGCTTGTAAGCATGTGGGGCCAGGTTTGAACTCAGGAAGATGAGTCTTCCTGACTCCAGGCCTGGTGCTAGTTACGTTGGAACAGGTCACTTAATCTTTCAGGACTCCCTACAAAATGAGGAGGGGTGGTAGAGAAATAATTTATACTTCCTCCTAGTGCTCTCTTGTCATACTATTAAGAATCTACTGTTTTCAAGATGCTAAATTTTTTGGTACCTCCTTACCAATAGAGCTTTATAGATAGAAAAAAAAACTGACCAGTCCAGAAGTACTTAAGATGTAGCTCTCCCCTCAAGGCAGAGGACTAGACCCTTTCTAACCCTATGATGTGCTTTAAGAGATCACAAGCTCTGTCCACTCCCAATTTCTTCCTCTTTAAAATGAGGCTGAACTAGACGAACACCAGGGGTCTTTTCTAGAACTTCAGTCCTATGAATTTTTTATACAAAATTTCTCGTCTGAACGTTTCATGTCTTACAGCTGCTCAGTGCCCACAGACTTCTTCCTCTCTGCCCATGCATTCTGAAAGTGTATACTGAGCAAACTCGTTCTCAAAGGGGTGGGAGTCCCCCGTTGGATCACAGATACACACTGCTAACAGCGTAGTCTATCTCATGGTCTACACAGCCTGAATAAACCAAAGATTTCCCAGAGCCCCCAGAAATTCTCTTATTTTCCAAGGTTATCCCTCTTCTGATCTATGGAACACAAGGAGGTTGGGGATTTTCCCAGAAAGCTACATCATTTGAAAAGTAGATTCCTCAGCAGCAGGTGTGCCAAGTCGTTCTGTAGCTCCCCGACAGGACTTACTCTGGCAGGCTAGGCACCTCTTAAAGGTGAAATACTTCAGTGCACAACACCTACACTATTTTTTTCTTTTAAGCAAATTAAGAAACAAACTTGAGAGGCAGATCCTAATGAATAGGAGGCAGATCTTAGAGTCAGGGATACCTAGGCTCAAGACCAGCCATTGTCACACTGCTAGAGTTTGTCAGTCCATCCAGGCTACTCTAAGACTATGTCAAAGAGGTTTCAAACTGCATCAGTGGAGAGAGTTTCCACATCTGGGGTTCCCAATACCAATTAAATAATAACTCCGGATTCCTCACTCCTCCCACCCACAGCCCCCCCAAATAGAAACAACCTTATTTAGAGTTCGAGTATTTAGGTCCGTGCCATAGAATTAAAAGTGGAACCTGTGAGTATTCTTTTTCCAGTTTGCACACCAATATTCTAAAGAGCACAGCCTATGGTTATTTAATTAATATTCTAATGATTCAGGTCATGAATGAGTTCTGTTGTTTTCTACAAAGCACAGCACATGGGAATGGATTCTGATACCTAACAGTTTTCTTGAACTGTCTTTTCTTCCCCCAAAAAAGGAGATTCTAGTGAATAAAAGCCCTGTCTTTCAAACTAAGATCATTTTTAAGACTATGACATTGTTCTGCATTTGTCATAATTTTCTGAATGTCTTTTGTTGTCCTCCTAAAAACTCTCAGGGATGTAAATGGTAAAAGTTTTCAGTTCACAATCCTCTATGTCTTGAGGGATTGGCATAGTTTGATTATTGACAGTCTGGCATATGACCAACGGAATAAAGATGGATATGTATTTTATTCTGATTTGCTGGAAGACCTATGAGCCTCACATTTCCTAGGTTTTGCGTTAAATTTGGTACGGAAGGAACTCAACATTTAAAAAATTATCTCAAAGGGTAGCCTGTAGCAGATGGCATTACTTTAGGAAATCTGACTAGAGATGGAGCTGAAAAGGTATCTATTACCCCCAAATATCTCTTTCAGCAACCTACTAGTCTAGTACCAGTTTTATTGTTCAGTCATTTCAGTCATGTGCAACTCTTTGTGACCCCATTTTGGGTTTTCTTGGCTTAGTTACTGGAGTTGGTTTGCTGTTTCCTTCTCCAACTCATTTTACAGATGAGTTAACTGAGGCAAACACTTTGGGAGAAATTTGAATAATAACTATCATCTTGGAGAACAGTGAGCCAGGGCTCTGAAGGAATGTAGACAATTTTTTTTTAGTGCATCAAGGATGGATTTTTTTTTCCCATCAAGATGAAAAGGGTCTGTTCTGTGACATCAGGTACTGCCTTGGGTAGGAGGGAAGTTGGGCACAGATATGTCTTGAGAGATTATAGAAAGCTAGATCAAGTCATGATACCACTGCGGGTGCCCACAAGAATGAAGAAGCAAGAAGACAGAGGAAGGCACTGTGAGAGGGTCTCACAGTGAACATCACAGCCTGCACTTCCTCACCTCAAAACAATGAGTGAAACTTAGCATGTTCAACTGATGTACAAACATTTATTTGGTAAACAGAGTCCTTCCCAATTCCACAAAGAAAAGGGGCTGGTGATGAACTTCACAGTTATGCTTAGGGACCTTCAATACACATTTAATGAGTGTCATTATTGCAAGACAGACATGAAAACTGTCACAACTTCTGAACTCCCAGAGTTCACCATTAATTGGAATTGGAAGGGGAGTGGGCAGGTAGGGAGGATAAGCAACCAGAATCCAGATTAGAACAGAGTATGTGGGAGCATACTTCTAGCTAGGGAAGAGTCAGAGAAGCTCAAGGTTCCATGAAGAAAGAGGATGCCTAAGAACACTTGAAAAAAGGGGTAGAGCACATGGAGGAATCCACTGCAATCGTGGAAAGCTGTTTGACCAACCAAGCACAAGGGGCAAGATAGATTGGTGTCCTGGATGGGAAGTAGTAGGAAGTTAGGGGGAGGGGATTTGGAACCTTGAAACCCTAGTGGGGGGGGTTGTTTTTTTTTAATTAGGCAATGGAGAACCCTCAAAATCAGGGGAGTGACATTCCCAGATTGGTGACTTAGGAAGTTTGATTTTGTCATTGGTGTAAAGGATGAGTTTAAAAGGCAGAGACAAGTTAGTACTTTGTTGTGGAACCCAAAACCTCTGAATATCAGCTTATGAATTGGTTATATTGACCTGGTAGCAACAATTTTCTCTTGTTGTAGCACTTTAGATTTTTGCTCACATTGGCATGACAAATTTACACCACTGTGAGATAAAGATTGAGTAAAGCCGTTTATGTGGTAGGGTTCCAATTTCCTGAGGGTATTTGGTAAGTTCTTAATAGTCTCTGCTGTAACCTGCCTCTTTTCCCATTTTCCCAGGATATGATGAAGTAAGCTTAGCTCCACTTTTAGCCCGTTTCTTACCTCTACTCTAGTAATGTAATTGTCACCAGTTCCTGGAGACCCTGCCCCCATGATATGTACCTAGAGCTATGCAGAGTTTGCTGTGTGAGGTCCAGGAAGTTCTATGGGAAAGGACTAGTCATTTGGGGGACAGTCGAGATTGCTGTTGAATTTTTTTAGATGATGTTTTTTCAACTAAAGCCTTTTTTGGCTCCCTTTTACCTCCCCCCACATACTGCAAAGGAAGAAAGAAAGGGAAAAGAGAGGGAGGGAGAGCAGAAGGAGAAAGGAAGGAAGGAGGGAGGAAGGGGAAATGTGGAAGGAAAGCTGGAAAGAAAGAAGGAAGGACGATATTTACCCCTATATCATATAAGCATAATAAAGCAAACAAATTCCCATGTTGTCCACAACCAGAAATGTGTTTTTATTCTGTATATTAATCATCTCTCTGTCGTGTGGTTATGGTCTAGTGAGGAGGAAAATATAAAATATATAGAAACTATAAAGAGACCATGCATGGTAGTTAAATATAAGATTGTCCAGGAGGAAGAATACTTAGCAGGTGGAGAGGAAATCAGGAAAGGCTTTATATAGAATGTCACTCAAAGGAAGAGGAGGAAAAGTTTAGGATTGAACCTTGAGAAATGCCTACAGTTAAGGGGTATGACATGGATGATAAGCCAGCAAATGAGAATGAGAAGGGGCAGTCAGGCAGGTAGGAGGTAGATCAGGAGAGAATAACGTCACAGAAAACCAGGGAGGAAAGAATATGTAGGGGTAGTGAGTGATCAACGGTTTCAAAGACGATGGGTTAAGAATGAAGATTGCGAGAAGACCCTCACGTGTAAGAGTGAAGAGATCACTGGTAACTTTAGGGAGAGGAGTTTCGGTAGAAAAATGAGGACAGAAACCAAACGGTAGAACTGAAGAGTGAGAAAAAAGAGAGATAGAGGTGGTGAGTGTAAACAGCTTTGCAAGGAGCTTAGCTGAGAAAGGGAATGGAGATGACAGCTAGAGGGATGGTAGGGTCTAGTACCAATGATTGTGGATCTTGCTATGGAGGGTACCGTTGGCCAACTGATGCTTGTCATGGCTTTCTCCTCTGTAATCTTGCTCTGAGAATTTAAACTACATTACAACAGTTGACTCCTTTTTAAGCCCAGTAGCGTATGATTTCCCAGGTCCATCAAGTCCTTTAGCAGAATTAATATTAAATAAAAAGTTCACTATG
Organism: Potorous gilbertii; assembly: GCA_028658325.1. Classification (NCBI taxonomy): domain Eukaryota; kingdom Metazoa; phylum Chordata; class Mammalia; order Diprotodontia; family Potoroidae; genus Potorous; species Potorous gilbertii. The sequence goes on along the minus strand of JAQQSK010008150.1, from coordinate 3,532 downwards.
TAGTCAGAGCCTCCAGTTAGAAAAATTCCTAACATTTAGACAGAAATGAGGTTCTTTGACCTAATTTATTTATGTTTATGTGTAGCCTGACCATTTTCTGATTTAAGAAAAAAAAATTGGATTACCTGAAACATTGGGGCAACAAAAAGAGAGAACTATGTTCCATGGTGCGTTAGTGGAGGGAAACTGGGAAAGAAAGTTGAGGGAAGAGCATTGCTTTTCTTGAAATATCCCTCCCTCCTTGAAGAAAGAGGTAGAACCAGTAGCTTTAGCTCGAGTCTTCTGCTCTGAAATGCTTGCATAACCAACGACTTTCTTTAATCTCTTTTCTTTGCCACAGCTGAGCCTACTTTCTCCTCTCCTTTGTACGTCTTGGGCCCATGCTGTACGTTCTTTCTGGATCATTTCTAGAGGTTCCCCTTCCCAGTCTGTCTCTCAAAGACTAGGAGTATTTCTTTAAGAACTCCAGAGCATGACTTAAGATCACTATGGTTCCAAAATGCTTTCAAAACTGAGGGAGGAACGCTTGTCACTCTAAAATGCAAATTCCAAGATCCAGTCCATCCACCTCGTTGGTGTCACTAATAACACCAGACAAAGACCTAGAATAAGGAGAGTTTTTAATCAAATAGTGTTTCATTTTACAATTCTCTTTTCTACTTTGGAATGCTTTAAAAAAAATCAATTGTTGAGCAACCATTATTTGTCTTGCATAGGCCACATCCTTACTGGAAAACCAACCCTCCTCTTCCTCCAGAATACCCTGGCCATGTGGGTAATGTCTGCATTAAAGCATGATCCTGGATATATTACTGTTTGAAAGAAAGGGCAACTTCAGTGACATTTTCAGTTGATCCCGCAGGGTTTTAGGTCATCAAAAGGAACGTTTAATTGGTTGGAGAATTACAAGAGGTTTTAGAAAGTCAATGCAGAGCTCTTATTTGAGAGAAAGCTATCAAAAGTCCCAACACCCTGAGTGAAAAGAAAGATGAAGCAGTTTGTCAGAGAAGGCTCAAAGTTGTATTACAAGTTGGACAAAGTCACTTGGCTTTAACTACCTGGATTTCTTGGAATTATGTCAGCTCTCTGTGGGCTTAGTTTCTGAAGGATTTGTAAGCATGTCTTGCCTTTTTTTTTCTTTTAAACGAAGGCTGTCAGAAAGTAAAGGTGTGTTTGCTAGGTTTAGCTCTTCTTGGTTACTGTTCTAAGTTTGCAAATATGAAGAGGACAGTAAGGTGCAGTGTGGAAAGAGCACTAAATTTGGACTCAGAGGACTTGGGTTCCATCTTGGCTCTACTATACAGCAATAATATCAATTTATTTATATTGAACTCTAAGGTTTGCAGTGGGCAATGAGGTGGTGCCATGGGGAGACAGGAAGACCTGAGTTCAAATCCCACCTCAGACAATTACTAGTTATGTGACTTTGGGCAAGTCACTTAACCCTGTTTGCCTCAGTTTCCTCATCTATAAAATAAGCTGAAGAAGGAAATGGCAGAACCACTTCTGTATCTTTTCCAAGAAAACCTCAAATGGGGTCACAGAGATGAACATGACTAAACAACAATAAGGTTTACAAAGCACTTTACAAATATCATGTCACATTATCAACCCTGGGAGTAGATGCCATTATTAACTTAATTTTACATATAGGGAAACTGAGGCATGCAGAAGTGCTCAGGGTCACACAGATAATAAGTGTCTGATGCTAGATTTAAATTTAGGTGTTCCTGAGTTTGGTCCAATGTTTGATCCACCACAACCATCTAGTTGTTTGTGTGATCTTGGACAAATTCCACCTTCTCCCCATGTCCTTCGTCTTTCCATTTGTAAAACCAAGGATTTTCACCAAAAATGACCCAGAACCAGAAAATCTGGGGTTGTTAACTTTTTTGTGTATCATGCACCTCATCTCAGAATCATGTTTTAAAATGAGTAAAACAAAATGCACAGAATTACAAAAGAAGCCAATTCAATTGAAATAGTTATGGAAATATTTTTTAAAAAGTTTATGGACTCCAGGTTAAGAAACTTGGACTTCATGATCATTCAATACTTTTACAGCTCTAAATTCTTTGATCCTGATGAGAATAATTCCCCTAATTCCTTGGGGATATCTTCATTGGTATCTCAATCAAAGGTAGAATCCTGAGCTAGCTATGCTATTTCATATGTATGTGTGTGTGTATATGTGTGTATTCTCTCTTCCACTGTGATTTATAAGCCATGGTTCTACAAGTATAAGCAGTATCTGCTAGGAACATATGGCAAGCCAATCCAATTTGAACAGTGAAATTTAAAAATCAGCTAAGCTTCTGGTATTAGAAAGTAGTGACAGGAGATGGAGTTAAAGGGACTGTTGATGCTCCCTAAACAAAAAGTAAAATAAGCAAAACTTAATTTAAAAAAAAACCTTTCTTGGCCCCTTTTCATGTTTGTTTCAATATTATCTTTTTTCTCAGCTTGTAACTCTTAGAAGTCAGAGATTTTAGATTACTTTGGATAGTGTTATGTGGTGCTATGTAGCAGCGATTAAGAATCAGCCAAGATAAAATAATTTTTTTCAGTGATCCACAAATCTAAAAATTCCCACCAAGAAGGTATAATAGTTTTTTCTTCTTCTAGTTGCCTACAATAGAGTTCCATTTTAATGGGTCTTTTATGAGGCTGACTCAGATGGAACACAAGTTAAGTCATGTTCTTTGTAATAGGACTACATAGAGTAAAAGCCTGAAATAACATGATTAACCTATAATGTAGTTGTTAGACCTGTCTCCTAACAACAGCCTTATTAGAGAGATTCTGCCATATTTGCAATGATCATTGTCAGTGCTCGAGGGGTTTGAAGATGGGAAAGAGGACCACGTGGGCTGGAACGGTAATGGGCATTGTGGAGGAGAGGAGGTAAACCAACTGAAGTTAGAAATGGTGATGAAATAATAATCACCACTTGTTGAAGAAGTTTAGCTTAGTGTAAAGTAGTCATCCATACTGAGTAGGCCAGAAGACCCCAGAACCCATCTCTGCTATCAAACTCCCCGTCTTCCCCAGAGGAGATACATAGCAAGTAAGGGCTGCACAGGCTTAGAGTACAAGCTCATTTCCAAAAAATTTCGAAAGGAAGATGGCTAAAGATTAGGAATGGCATTGCCTCATAACAGAGAAAAGCAGTGGATGGGAGAGTGAGCCCATCGAAAAGCATGGTGTGCAAGCCATGCGTAAAGAAAGGCAGGTCATCCCAAAAGGATTTGTAGATAAACCTAGAAAGAGAAAACAAACACATATGAAAGGGAACAGATTTTCCAATATTTTGATAGCGATTTATTTTTATCTTTCCCACCATATTTAACCTCTTATACCTCAACAGCCAATTTGCTATATGAGGAAATGGATAATAGATTTAAGAACCTTAGGAATCATCTCAAACTCAGCCTGTCTCAGCCAGAACTCGTCAGCTTCTCATCTAAACCTTGCAAACTTCCGTACCATTGTTGAGGGTACCCCATCCTCCAAGTGACTCAGGCTTGTAACC
>JAQQSK010008149.1:0-13634 GCA_028658325.1 Potorous gilbertii | reverse complement strand
TGCCCTCTCTTCTATCATCCCTCCCTTCCCTTACCCCATCTTCTCTTTTGTCCTGTAGGGCCAGATAACTTTCTATTCCCCATTACCTGTATTTCTTATTTCCTAGTAGCAAGAACAATACTCAACAGTTGGTCCTAAAACTTTAAGTTCCAGTTTCTCCCCATCCCTCCCTCCCCACCCATTCCCTTTGGGGAGGCAGGCAATTCAATGTAGGCCATATTTGTGTAGTTTTACAAATGACTTCCATAATAGTCGTGTTGTGTAAGACTAACTATATTTCCCTCCATCCTATCCTGCTCCCCATTGTTTCTATTCTCTCTTTTGATCCTGTCCCTCCCCGAGTGTTGACTTCAAATTGTGAAGGAAGATTTCTTATGTAATGCAGCCCAGGGGTTTCATTCTCGTTATCCTAAGTTCTAAGGTAACCCAATGATATGTTTTTGATATTTCCTTATTAAAATTTGTAACATCTTCCTTATTAGTTAAATAATTGGCTATGGTTTTTTTTATCCCAGATTATTGAGTATTACTTAATAAACTGAAAAAAATTTTTCATACAAGCACAAGCTTATTTATAATATCTTAGTTGTGAGAAAGATCAAAACCAGAACCAAAACCAAAACCAGAGTCCCATCTGTATACCACTTCTACTCTTGACTTCTCTTCACTTCTGGAACACAGTCCCACCACTTAGCTCTTAAGATTACACTCAAAGGCTCTCAAGAATCCTCTTATTTATTTGAAGTATAAGGGTTAAAATCAGTTCTCTCAGGAAATAAGTTTTTATCTATTTCTTCACTATCACTCTCCAAACATAACAGATAATTCTTCAGAATGACAGTTAAAACTCTCTAGTCTCCTCAAATACTGTTCAAAGAATTCTCCTTATAATGTTTCTTCACAATCTTATAGCTAAATTATTTCTCTTTCAAAAATAAATTTTCTTCATCTTCTTAATTCTCCTCAGTTTCTCTTTATCTCCCTAACAGTCTTATCATAGATCACTCCATTCACTCAAGAAAGGATAGTTAAACTATCACTATTCAAGATTCCAAAGCTTCTTAAAGATGCCCTAATAATAACTGCACTTCCTTTGGGACAGGCTATTGAAGCTGAAGGTATAATAGTACTGTAATGCTTAAAACAATGATTTTGATGCAGGTCTTCTACAGAGAAGTAGATGTTCATTGAGAGCTGCTGACTGAAAAATTGGTCTTCAAGTCATCAGAATGGTGATTAATTTCCCTGAAAATAGCTAGGTTGGTCCATGACCAAGAGACAAATAGGCAATCACCAGGCCCATATTTTAAAATTTTCTAGTTCAGACCTGCCAGAGCTTCTGCTCTTCTAGCATATCTAGCCTTTGAGAAACCAACATCTTCTCCATGAAATAAAGACTGCAGACTAGGACTTGAACTGGAGACTGAGATTATATCTGACTTTATAATATTGAAGGAAATAAGTATTTTCCTCAATCCATGGGTTGAAGTGATGGTGAAAGAATGGAGGAAAGAAGGGGGAAGAGATTTCTGAGAATCACATTGTTTCTAAATATTTATAAACATGAACTTTAGGGCTACAAAAATGTGCATACCCTTTGACCCAGTAATATCATTTCTAGGACTGCATCCCCAAGAGATTATAAAAATGGGAAAACATCCCACATATTTATAGCAGCACTCTTTGTAGTTGCCAAAAATTGGAAAATCAAGGGAATGCCCATCAATTGGGGAATGTAATGGAGTACTATTGCACCATAAGAAATGATGAACAACAAGACTTCAGAGAGGCCTGGAAGGATTTATATGATCTGATGCTGAGCGAAAAAAGCAGAAGCAGGAGAACTTTGTGCACAGCAATGACTACAGTGTGTGACAGTTTTTTCTGGTAGACTTGGAACTTCGTAACAATGCAAGAACTTAAAAAAAAATTCCCAATAGTCTTCTAAGGCAAAATGCCTTCCATACTCAGAGAAAGAACCATGGAATTCATTCTCAGAATAAAGCAGATCATTTGTGTGTGTGTGTGTGTGTGTGTGTGTGTGTGTGTGTGTGTGTGTGTGTGTGCATTATGTTTTGATTTGTTATATGATTTCTTCCATTTATTTTAGTTCATCTACACAGCATGACTATAGTGAAAATGTATTCAATAGGAAAGTATGTGTAGATCCTATATAGAATCATATACTGTCTTGGGGAGGGAGGGGGGTGGTGGGGGGTAGGTAGGAGGGGGAAAATAATCTAAGTTTTATGGTAGTGATTGTAGAACATTAAAAATTTTTAAAAAATTTTAAAAACCATAAACTTTAGATGTAGCATGGCATGGTAGATGGAGAGTGGCCTGAAAGACAGGAAGATCTAGGTTTAAGACCTTCCTCTCACACATTGTGACTGTGTGACCCTGGACAAGTTAATGAATTCTTCAGTACTCTAGTACTTCTCTAAGACTCTTAAGTTTCAAAAAAGGTACTGAATTTGTACTGGTAAGAGGAAATTTCCTAACCTGTGAGTTACCTATACAAATAAAATCAAAGGTTTAATCCCTAACCCAATCTATCACAAAGATGAACTTGTTAGTACCCTAAATATGACTTCTGTGTTCAATGACTAATAAATCTATATAAACTTGGAAGATGTGAACTACATCAGTATTGACATTCTCGCAATTAGTAAAACCAGAAGATAAAAGAACTTTGCAAATAAAAGTAAGTACGGTTCAGAATATCTTCTTGGAGAGACAATAAATGATTGGCAGATTTGATTTCATTGTGTACCTAAAGACAGTGAGAAACATAATTTCCTGGGATGATTGGCCATTATGTCTTGAAGTGCTCAATATAAGCATAAGCAAAAAGATCAGATAAATTCAGTTTACTGAATTTATTCTCTGATATTTCTTGCATATTATGAAAACATAATAAAATAGAATGAACAAATAAGATCTTCCAAACTAAGCCAACGCCTGCTGAGGATGTCAGTGCAAAGGTGGACTCAGGGGAGGACAGAAGAAAACAGATATAGAAAAAATTGATTCATTTAAGAAAGGAAACACAGAAGGACAGAGTCAAGATGGTGGAGTAAAGGCAGGGACTTGTCTGAGCGCTCCCAAATTAACTTCCAAACAACTTTAAAATCATTCCTCAGAACAAATTCTGGAGCAGTAAAACCAAAAAAAGGAGGGAGCGAAACAATTTTCTAGCCCCAGACAACTGAGAATGTCAGCAGGAATGGTCTGTCATACTGGAACAGGAATGGAGCACAGTCCCACACAGGCAATGCTTGGCAGATGGCAAAAGAGGTACAAAAATCTACTGAAGAGAAGAACTCCTTAAAAAGTAGGATTGACCAAATGGAAAAAGGTACAAAAACTCATTGAAGAAAATGATTATTTAAAAATGATAATTGGGTAAGTGGAAGCTAATGACTCCAAGAAACATTAAGAAACAATAAAGCAAAATCAAAAGAATGAAAAAAATAGAAGAAAACGTAAACCATCTCATTGGGAAAATAGCTGATCTAGAATATAGATCAAGAAGAGATCATTTAAGAATTGTTGGACTACCTAAAAGTCATAATCCCAAAAAGAACCTAGATATCATATTTTAATAAATTATCAAGGAAAGCTGCCCTGATATCCTAAAATGAAAGGGTAAATCAGAAATTAATGAATCCACCAATCACCTCCTGAAAATGATCCCAGAATGAAAACTCCCAGGAATATTATCGCCAAATTCCACAACTCCCAAGTTAAGGAGAAAATATTGCAAGAGTCATAAAGAAACAATGCATATATAGTGACGTCATAGTCAAGATAACACAACATTTAGCAGTTTCTACATTAAAGAATGGAAGGACTTGGAATATGATATTCTGGAGGGCAATGGAGCTGTGATTACAACCAAGAATCACCTACTCAGCAAAACTGAGTATTGTCTTTCAGGGGGACTGAGGAACAGATATTTAAAACCCAGAGCTGAGTACAAAATTTGGCTTTCAAATACAAGACTCAAGAGAAGCATAAAAAGGTAAATGGGAAAAAGAAATCATAAGGGATTCAACAGGTTTAAATTGGGAAGATGAGACTTGTAACTCCTAAGTCTTATTAGGGCAGTTAGAGGGACTCTACATAGATGGAGTACAGGCTTGAGTTGATAGGATATTATCCAAAAACAATGAAATTAAGGGATGAGAAAGAGGGATGCTCTGGGAGAAAGGGGAAGGGAGAGGTAGAATGGGGTAAATTATCTCAAAGAGACATAAAAGAGCTTTTACAGTGGAAAGGAAGATGGGGGTGGGGGTAGCAGGCAACGTGGCAATAATATATGCATTCATTTGGGTATAGAAATCTATCTTCCACTACAGGGAACTAGAGGAAGAGAGGAGACAGGGGGAAAAGGTGATAGAAAAGATGTCCAAATGGGGGAAGTGATGGTAGAAAGCTAAACATTCTTGATGGGGGCAGGGGCAAAGGAGAGTGAGAGAAAAGGATAAATAGGAGAGAAATAGAGTGCAGGTAAATATACAGTACTTATAACTGTGAAGATGAATGGGATGAACTCAATCATAAAAAAAGTAGATAGCAAAGTGAATTAAAAACCAGAATCCTGGTTGCAAAAAAATAAAAACCACTTGAAACAGAAAGATACACACAGATAAAAGGTAAGAGGCTGAAGAGAATCTATTATGCTTCAGATGAAGTTAAAAATAAAAAGACAGGGACAACAATCATGATCTCAGACAAAACAAAAACAAAAAAAAATTAATTAAAATGTATAAACAGGGAAAACACATTTTGTCAAAAGGTACCAGAGACAATAAAGCAATATCAATACCAAACATTTATGCACTAAATGGTCTAGCATCCAAACTCTTAAACAAAAAATTAAATGAGTTACAAGAAGAAATAGACAATAAAACTACACTAGTGGGATACCTCAACTTTCCCCTTTCAGAACTAGATAAATAATCAAAAATGAAAGAAGTTAAGGAGATGAATAGAATTTTATAAAAATGAGCTATGATAGACTTGTAGAGAATATTGAATGGGAATGGAAAGGAATATATCTTTTTCTCAGCTGTAGATGGCACCCACACAAAAACTGAATGTGTATCAGGGCATTAAACAATATGCAATCAAATGCAGAAAAGCAGAAATATTAAAATGCATCCTTTTCAGATCATAATGCAATAAAAATTACATTCAATAAAGGGCCATGGAAACAGATTAAAAATTATTTGGAAATTAATCAAATCCTAAAGAATGAGTGAGTCAAACTACATATCATAGAAACAATAAATAATTTCACTAAAGAGAATTACAGCAGTAAGAGAGCATTCCAAAATTTGGGTGATGCAGCCAAAGCAGTTCTTATGGGCAAATTTATATTTTCAAATGTGTACATCATTAAAATAAGGAAGAGCAAATAAAAAAAAATGGGCATGCAACTAAAAAAATTAGAAAAAGAACAAATTAAAAATCCCCAGTTAAACACCAAATTGTAAATGCTGAAAATCAGTGGAGAAATCAATAAAACTGAAAGAAAATCATTGAACTAACAAATAAAAGGAAGAGTTGGTTTTATGAGAAAAAACAATAAAATACATAAATCATTAATTAATTTTATTTTATTTTTTATTTAAGTTTTCAACATTCCTTTCCACAAAATTTTGAATTCCAAATTTTCTCCACATCTCTCCTCTCCCCCACCCCAAAACTCCAAGCATTCTAATTACTCCTATCACCAATCAGCTCTTCCTTCTAACATCCCTCCCTTCCCTTATCCCCATTTGCTCTTTTGTCCTGTAGGGCAAGATAAATTTCTATACCCCATTACCTGTATTTCTTATTTCAGAGTTGTATGCAAAAACAATACTCAACAGTTGTTCCTAAAACTTTGAGTTCCAACTTCTCTTCCTTCCTCCCTCCCCACCCATCCCCTTTAGGAAGGCAAGCAATTCAATATAGGCCATATATGTGTAGTTTTGCAAATGACTTCCATAATAGTCATGTTGTGTAAGAAATATTTCCCTCCATCCTATCCTGCCCCTCATTTCTTCTATTCTCTCTTTTGACCTTGTCTCTCCCCAAGTGTTGATTTCTAATTGCTCCTTCCTCCCATTGCCTTCCCTTCCATCATCCCCCCACTACCCTGCTTATCCCCTTCTCCCCCACTTTCCTGTATTGTAAGATAGGTTATCATACCAAAATGAGTGTGTATGTCATTCCTTCCTTGAGTCGAATGTGATAAGAGTATGCTTCATGTTTTCTCTCACCTCCCTGCTTTTTCCCTCTACTGAAAAGTCTTTTACTTCCCTCTTTTATGAGAGATAATTTGCCCCATTCCATTTCTCCCTTTCTCCTCCCAATATATTCTTCTCTCATCCCTTAATTTCACTTTTTTAGATATGATCCCTATTCAACTCACCCTGTGCTCTCTGTCTCTGTCTCTGTTTGTGTGTGTGTGTGTGTGTCTGTGTGTGTGTGTGTGTATGTAATCCCACCAACTACCTAGATACTGAAAAAAGTTTCAAGAGTTACAAATATTGTCTTTCCTTGTAGGAATGTAAACAGTTCAAATTTAGTAAGTCCCTTATGATTTCTCTTTGCTGTTTATCTTTGCGTGCTTCTCTTGATTCTTGTGTTTGAAAGTTAATTTCCTTTTCAGTTCTGGTCTTTTTATCAAGAAAGCTTCAAAGTCCTCTATTTCATTGAAAGACCATTTTTTTCCCTGAAGTATTATACTCAGTTTTGCTGGGTAGGTAATTCTTGGTTTTAGTCCTAGTTCCTTTGACTTCTGGGATATCATATTCCAAGCCCTTGAATCCCTTAATGTTGAAGCTGCTAGACCTTGTGTTATCCTGATTGTATTTCCACAATACTCAAATTGTTTCTTTCTAGCTGCTTGCAATATTTTCTCCTTGACCTGGTAACTCTGGAATTTGGCTATAATGTTCCTAGGAGTTTCTCTTTCTGGATCTCTTTCAGGAGGTGATCAGTGGATTCTTTCAATATTTATTTTGCCCACTGGTTCTACAATATCAGGGCAATTTCCCTTGATAATTTCATGAAAGATGATGTCTAGGCTCTTTTTTTGGTCATAGCTTTCAGGCAGTCCCATCATTTTAAAATTGTCTCTCCTGGATCTATTCTCCAGGTCAGTTGTTTTTCCAATGAGATATTACTCAGATTAACAGAAGAGAAAGTAGAACATTTAAATAACCCCATCCTAGAAAAAGACTTTGAACAAGGCATCAATTAGCTCCCTTAGAAAAAATCGCCAGGACCAGCTGGATTGACAAGGGAATTCTACCAAATGTTTAAAGAACAATTAATTCCACTATTGAATAAACTATTTGGAAAAATAGGCAAAGGAGTCCTACCAAATTCTTTTTACAACATTAATACGGTTCTGATATGAAAACCAGGAAGAGCAAAAACAGAGAGAGAAAATGGTAGACCAATTTCCCTAATGAATTTAAATAAAATACTAGCAAGGAGATTATAGCAATATACCACAAAGACCATACACTATAATTACACCAGAAATGCAGAACTGGTTTAATATTAGGAAAAACTATCCACATAATTGACCATATTAGTAACAAAACCAATAAAAATCATATAATTATCTGAATAGATGCAAAAAAGCTTCTAAAAAAATACAACACACATTTCTATTAAATACACTAAAAAGCAAAGGAATAAATGGAGCTTTCCTTTAAAATGATTAGTATCTAAAACTACCAGCAAGTATTATGTGTAATGTGAATAAACTAGAATTTATAAGATTCCCAATTAGATCAGGAGTGAAGCAAGGATGCCCATTATCACACAATAAGAGAAGAAAAAGAAATTGAAGGAGTTAAAATAGGCAATGAGAAAACAAAACAATTACTCTTGGTAGATGATATGATGGTATACTTGGAGAATTCTAGAGAATCAACTAAAAAGCTAGTTGAAATAATTAACAACTTTAGTAAAGTTGCAGGATATAAAATAAACCCACAAAACCCATCAACATTTCTATATATTTCCAACAAGGTCCAACAGGAAGAGATAGAGAAATTTCATTTAAAATAATTGTAGACAATATAAAGTACTTGGGAGTCTATTTGCTAAGACAAACTCAGGACCTATATGAACACAATTAACAAACACTTTTCACACAAAAAAAGTGAGATCTAAACAACTGTGAAAATATCAATTGCTCATGAACAGGCTGAGCCAATATAATAAAAATGAGAATTCTAACTAAATTATTTTTTTGATTCAGTACCATACCAGTCAAACTATCAAAAAATTATTTTCCAGAGCTAGAAAAAATAATAACAAAGTTCATCTGAGAGAAAAAAAGGTCAGGAATATCAAGGGAAAAATTTTTTTTAAATATGAAGGAAAGTGGCCTAGCCATACCAGATCTCAAAATATACAACAAAGCAGTAATCAACAAAATAATCTGGTACTGGCTAAAAAATAGAGTGATGGATCAGTGGAAGAGATTAGGTATACAATACATGGTAATAAATGATCATAGTCATCTAGTGTTTGATAAATGCAAAGATCTAAACCAGAGGTTCCCAAACTTATTTGACCTACTGCCCCTTTTTCAAAAAAAAAAAATCAATGTCCCTCCTTGGAAATCTTTTTTAACCCTTTATGGTTTTTTCTAATTTGTGTCATTTCAAAAAATGTGTACATTTTTAAAATGATGAATCTTAAACTTAAGAATTTATTATAAATTTGTGACTTTTCTCCTGCATTGAAATTTTGATGATACAATATTGCAATATGTAATCATATGCTAACATATTGTAAACAAGGCATCACATGTACATATTCCTGCTGATGCATGCTGGACTTCCTGACAATATATGACATGATCCCTTGCCAACATTTGCTTAAGATCTCTCAGCAGACTTGACCACTGATAGGTTATAATTTGAATTTTATATGTATATTTGAAAAATAATGTAATCACTACACCTTTAAGTCTGTTACACAACAGATGAAACATGTATGAATGATTTTTCAAAATTCTCTTATCTTCTTTCCTTATGCTTCCACTACTCCCTTATTTTTATTCAATATCCCCATTACACCCAAGGCTACTACTGTTCCCCCACATCATTTCAGCACACCCACCCGCAGGAGCTAGTAACGCCCACTTTGGGAACCTATGATTAGGACAAGAACTCACTATTTGACAAAAACTAGGAAAAGAAGCTAGGAAAACTGTAAAGAAGTTTGGCAGAACCTATGTATAGAACAACATCTCACACTGTACACCAAGACAAGGTCAAAATAGTTACATGATTTAGACATAAAGGGTGATACCATAAACAAATTAGGAAAGCATGGAGTAGTTTACCTGTCAAATCTATGGATTAGGGAAGAATTTATGACCAGAGATAGTAAAATAGATATCATATAAGATTAAAAAGATTTTGTACATACAAAACCAACAAAACCAAGATTAGAAGAAAATAGAAAACTAGGGGAGAGGTGGAGTTTTACAGAAGTTTTCTCTGATAAAAATCTCATATCTCAAATATTTAGAGAACTGAGTCCAATTTATAAGAATACAAATCATTCCCCAATTGACAAATGGCCAAAGGATAAGAATAGATAGTTTTCAGATGAAATCAAAACTATCTATAATCATATGAAAATGGTCTAAATCACTATTGATTAGAAAAATTCAAATTAAAACAACTTAGAGGTACACTTCACACCTCTCAGATTGGCTAATATGACAGAAAAAGGAAATGACAAATGTTAGAAGGGATATGGAAAAATTGGGACACTGATGCATTGTTGGTGGAGTTGTGAATTGAACCAACCATTCTGTAAAGTCATTTGGCACCATGCCCAACGGTGATAAAAATTGTGCATATATCAGGTCACTGGATTCAGATGGCTCTAGAGGAGAAGTGAGGCTGGTGACCTGCACAGCCCTCCCTCACTCAAAACAAAGTCAAGTGCAAGTCACATCATCATTTCTCTAATGGCATGGTCTTCTTCAGCAATGAAGGATGAACACAATCTTTTGATTCAGCTGTAGCATTACTAGGACTGTGTCTCAGAGAAATTTTAAAAAGAAAAAAGACCTATATGTAAAAAAGTATTTATATCAGCTCTTTTTGTGGTGGCCAAAAATTGGAAATTTAGGGGTTGCACATCAACTAGGGAACGGATGAACAGGTTGTAGTATATGATTATGATAGAGTTGTGGTTGGCTTTTGTCCTTTGTTCTTGAAGAGGACCAAAATGACATCACTATATTGGAGTCAAGTTTCAGTGTGTCTGACTGTGACTGCTCAGACATATATGAGCTTGGAATATTCTACCACAGGTTGAGCACAAATAGTTCATGTGACTATTTGGGGTGGATTCTCTAAATTCGTGAATCTTGAGTTTCTTTTGAGCTATTTCAATTCTGCTTTGTTCATAGAATATAGCACTTTATCTGATATATTGTACTGTGCTGACTGGCTCATTGTATGACTACCCTATTGCAGGCAGGCAGGGTAACATGTTGAACCCCACTCATGATGGGGATTGGGGATTGCCATTATTCCCCAGGAAGGAGGAATTCCCAGTAAGTGTAGGTCATAAACTTGCATTAAGTCCCTGCTCTTCATACACATCACCTGATTGTATTGTAAGAAATAATAAGTAAGATGCTTTCTGAAAAACCTGGAAAGACTTATATAAACGGAAGTGAGCAGAACCAGGAACTGAGTTTACACAGTGATAGTAATATTATACAATGGCCAACTATGAATGACTTAACTCTTCTCAACAATACAATGATCTAAGACAATCTCAATGAGCTTATGAAGAAAAATGTTACCTACCTGCAGAGAAAGAACTGATGCAGTCTGAATAAAGATCAAAGCATACTTTTCTTTATTTTTCTTGAGTTTGCAGTTTTTGAGGTTTTTTGGTCTGTGTTTTCTTCCCAACAATGATTAATATGGAAATATGTTTTGCACAACTGCACATGTATAACTTACATAAAAAGAAACAAGGAAGATATGAAGGAAGAGAGGGAGGGAGGGAGAGAAAAAGGACACTAAAGGCTTGGAGACTGCCCAGAAGACTTACAAGTGTTTATCATGAATACTTGCTTAGAGAAAAAAATCTGGAGGTTCACAACATAGTAAGCATGAAAAAACAGAAACAAAAAAAGAAACTAAATTTGTCTTAACGGATACAAAATAACTAATTACTGATGTGAGAGTCATTTTAGAATCAGTTGCTTCTATGTATGTATGTATGTAGGGAAGCATGGAATAGTTTACCTGTCAACTCTATGGATAAGGGATGTATTTATGACCAAACAGATAGTAAAATGGATATTACATTAGATTAAAAATGCTTTGCACAAACAAAACCAATACAACCAAGGTTAGAAAGAAAATAGAAAACTGGAGGGGGTAGGTTGTGGGTTTCACATTCATAGTTTTGGTCATTTGTGCGTTGGCCATCAATAATTGAGTGGGAATTTTTGGAGACTTGTGGCATACTGCAGAAAATCCCAGACAACTTATGTAAAGAAAACTAAAAATTTTTTGTCATAAATACTGTATCTTATCAATCCATTTTATAATTTACTACCATAAACATAAATTTATTATAAACAGTTAAATTTTGCTAAAAGTTTCAGTGCACTAAAGAATGTGCTCTCTTTGGGAACACCTCTTTTTCTCTATCATCCAAATTCAGTCCTGTGATTTTTCTCTTGCAGTGATCTTTAAATCTGGTGCTTTTATAGTAGAAGGAACTTCATGAAGCCATTTCTGCAGCTACACCAACAGACTTTGCAGAGTGTGCAAGATCTAATCTCTCTTGTAGAAACAATTGTTTTATGGGTGACTCACACTCCTGATCTTTTGAAACTCACAAGTTCAAAGCTTCCCACTTCCTTCACCTAAAAGGAAAAAGCACAAACTGCAAAGCAAAGGACCAGTGTCCATATTCGTGGGGCCTCATATTGCAAGAGAGGGTCCAATAGCATTGTGTCTCCCATGATGCCATCATCTTGGAAGAAATCACAGGAAGAGAAGAACCCAACCAAATGTAAGAGGGAGGACTAGGTTTTTGAATGACAACCCCTTTCCTAGTTCGGCAAACAATCAAAAGGGAAGCCATTTACCATACAGTGAGCAGATCAGAACAAGGAATGTCATCATTATAACTCTCCTGGAAGCCTGCTCCCCAGTCCCTTCCACATGGAGAATTGAATCAGCAACCTTCTGTGCATGCTCATAAGCATGATCCCTTCCTAATAGCTCTTACAATGCAGTGGGGGTGACAATGAGCCTCAAAGAAAGAAACTACGGGTTTGGCATTTAGGTCAGTTTTCCAGGTAAGAAGGCAGCCTTCATAAAAATTCAACCAGCATTCTATGCTACTCCCCAATATTATCCTGTGGAGTTCTTGTTTTTCATTTAGCAGCTTCTGAATTTCCTCATCATTTTCATCAAGCAAGTCTTGGTGTTTGTAAGTTTTCTGACCCACATGAGCAAATGCAGTGGAATACACCAAATCTCTGAAAGCTGCCCACTCCTTTTCTGCTGTACTGTTGCCAACTATGTGTTAGCTCAATTTTCCCTCCAAGTTAGCAACAAAGTATTCATGCTCAGAGAAGAACTCTAATTTGTTGACATTAATTCTTTGCCCTCAAGGCAAAATGATGAATATGAATGTTTAGCTTGGACAGGATAAGTCCATGATCAGTCCAGCACTCTGCACCACATGTTGCCTTTGTCACTCTCACACCTTGTCTGTGTCTTTTCTTTACAATCACACAGTCTATTAGATGCCAATGTTTTCTGCATGGGTGCTTTCATGAAGTTTTATTGCATTTAGGTAAATGAAATTGCTTCCATTTGAACTGTCTTAGGAAGAGTCTGAAGGATAAGGTACTAGATACTGAAGTCCTTGCTGGAGCTGAATTGCAAAGTATTCAAACTATGCTTCAGAGAACACAATTCCAGTGGGCTGGCTACATTGTTCAAACAAAATGTACGCTTGCCAAAAAGACTATTTTATGGAGAGCTCACATGGGGCAGGCAATCACATGATGGTCAGAAGAAGTGATACAAAGACACTCCTTCAAGGTTTCTCAAGAACTTTGAATTTGACTGTGTGATATGGGAGACACTAGCACAGGACCACTCAACATGGTGTGCCCACATCAGAAAGGGTGCTGTGCTGTATGAGCAAAGCAGAATTGAGACAACACAAAGGAAACCTAGGACGAGCAAATTTGAAGTATCCACATCAAATATTCACACAGACTATCTGTGCCCAACTGGTGAGGAGGTTGCAGAGGTGGTTGCAGAGGTAGAGGTGAGGTAGTTGTGGAGAGGAAACTCAGAAGTCAAGTAACTGGCTGGGAAAATGCCCCAAAAATGGAAAAAAATAAGACCATAGATGGTTACTTTCTTAGGAGTCAGGCATCCCCCACATCCTTTTGGATGAGGAAGAACAAGGCATACTGTCAGAGGAAGTCAAGGCCTCTGCCTCCAGGCCCTCCAAAGGGAACTTAAACTGAGGCAATAGAAGACCTTAAAAAACAAGTTAGCAGCTTACTAAAGGAGAACCAAAAAAATGCTGAGGAAAATAAC
>JAQQSK010008148.1:0-13634 GCA_028658325.1 Potorous gilbertii | reverse complement strand
CCAAGGGGAATGGGTGGAGAGGGAGGGATGGGGATAAACTGGAACTTAAAATTTTAGGATCAACTGTTGAGTATTGTTCTGGCTACTAGGAAATAAGAAATACAGGTAATGGGGAATAGAAAGTTATCTGGCCCTACAGGACAAAAGAGAAGATGGGGTAAGGGAAGGGAGGGATGATAGAAGAGAGGGCAGATTGGTGATATAGGTAATTAGAATGTCCAGTGTATCGGGGAGGGGGGAGGGGACAAATGGGGAGAAAATTTTGGAACCTAAAATCTTTTGAAAATGAATGTAAAAAGTTAAATAAATTTATTTAAAAGAAAAAAAATAAAAGAAAAAAAATAAAAAATAAAAAAATAAAAAAATTAAAAAAAAAAGCATTCTTCTCCTCATTGGCTTTTTGAACCTCCTTTCCCAACTGAGTTTGCCTATTTTTCAAGGTGTCATTTTCTTCCGCATTTTTTTGGGTCTCCTTTATTAAAATATTGAGCCATTTTTCATGCTTTTCTTGCATCTCTCTCATTTCTCTTTGCAGTTTTTCCTCCACCTTTCCAATTTGATTTTCCAAATCCTTTTTGAGCTCTTCCATGTCCTAAGACTATTGAATATCTATTTCAAATGTTTGATATACAGAGACCTTGACTCTTATGTCTTTACTTGATGGTAAGAAGTTTACTTCCTCGTCAGAGAGGAAGGTTGGAATCATTTGTTCCCCAAGAAAATAACCTTCTATCATCTGATTTTTTTCATTTTTCTGGACATTTTCCCAGCCAGTTACTTGACTTCTTAGAGTACTCTCCAACCCCGCCTAGATCTGCCCAGCTAGTGCTTGGGGTCTGAGATTCAAATGCTGCTCCCCAGCCTCAGGACTTTCAGTAGCAGACCTGGCTGCTATTCAATGGGAACTTAATTTCTGGTGCTCAGGTGGGGGCAAGGCCACCTCCCAGGCTTAGTTCCCTCAGGGGGTTTATGCAGAGACCTTCAGTAATGGAGCTGCTGCAGAGCTCCTCCCTGCTCTGGGAGCCTCTGGCTGCATGCTACCTCTGCTAGTGTCTCCTGGGGGGCCCCGAATCATGGAGACACCCTGCTCCCCTCTCAGCCCATCCAGCCATCTCTTTCACTGACCTGTGCATCTGTGGGTGGAGGGACTTTCGTGGCCACCAGAGATTCCATTCCTGAAGCCTACTCAGATCTCCTCTCTGTGCTGCTTGGCCAGGTCAGGGCTGGGCTCCACTCCAGTCTGGTGTGCGATGGGCCTTTGTGATGGGTTTTTCAGCACTCTCTGGAATGGAAATCTCCTTCACCCTGTTGCTGCGTGTTTCCACTCCTCCAGAATTTGTTGGGAGTTCTTTTTATAGATAATTATGGGCTGTGGGTTCAGAGCTAGCATATGTGAGTCTTTCTACTCTGCCATCTTGGCTCCACCCTCCCAATAAATGAGTCTCCTCTGCCATCTTGGCTCCTCTCCTATATCTCTTTTTTGATTCTCTTGAGTCTTGTGTTGTAATGTCAAATTTTCTGTTTGTCATTGACCTTTTAATCAAGAATAATGAATAGTTTTCTATTTCCATTTGTCCCCTCTAAAGTATCATACTCACTTTTCCTGAAGAGAATATTATTAGTTGCAATGCTAGTGCTTTTATTTTCTGGAATATCATGCTCAAAAGTATTCTGCCCCTTCAAATGGAAGTTGCTAAATCTTGTGCAAGCCTTACTGTTGCTTGAAAGTAATTGATCTGATATAGCATAAAGCACAGCATCCCAGCCATGGCAGGATCGAGTAGGAAAGCCCTGGGGCAGCATGGAAGGACAGCAGCTCAGGGCAGGAATCCAGAGGAGGCAAGTGAATGAGATCCCCAGGTATAACCCCAGGTATCTCTGCAGCAGCTGCAACTGAGACTTTCAACCTGCAGAATAAATGTATGTAAGTCAGCTACTTGAACTTCCCGGAGCCAAAATGGCAGAGTGATGGTTAATGTTCTCTCATCCTCCCCTTCTTTACCTTGAAAAAAACCATAAAATATTTCCCTGGAAAAATCCTGGATCAATGAGATTTAGCAGAAGTTGCATACAATCTCGTATCACCTGAGGCTAGGAAAATAGCCAAGTAATATTCTTCTTACTGTAGCAGACTGTCCCAGATAGCCTCACCTCAGCAGATGGGGAGGAGAGGAGCACCAGGAGGGAGGAGTTCAGGCCTGTCTCAGTGCTCCAGGGGAAACAGGAAGACAAGAGAGTATCCGGATCACCAACCACTGAGATTGCCTTTGTTCTTGCTCAGGAGAGGCAATCTCCCATCACGAGACCACCCCTTCCTAGAACTTAACAAGCTAGCTAAACAGCTAATACAGGAAACACAAACAGAATTCACCTTTGCTGTCTCACACCAGCCAATTTAACAACATGTTCTTTAGTGTCTAGCTGAAAGAACCAGAGGCCACAAAACACAAAGCCTCACCATTATGAACAAGAAGCAAAGGAGGAAGGATAAGAACATGGAATCTTTCTTTGGGGAAAAGGACTAAAATATGAATACCAAAAAGGTGAGCATTGAGACTGTGCTCCCATCTGAAATTTCAGAAGGGACTATGAACTGCTCACATGCACAAAGAGAACTCCTGGAGCAATTGAAGAAGGAAATGGAAGAAAAAGTGGTCAATGACTTTAAATGTATGAAAAAAAAATTCACTGAAGAGAACAGCTCTTTAAAAAGGAAAATTGAACAAATGGAAAAGGAAGCACAAATCCTAACTAGGAAATTGGGACAAATGGAAAAGGAAGTAAAAAAAGTAACTGGAAAAAAATAATTCCTTAAAAGGAATAATTGGACAGATGGGAAAGGAGATGCAAAAGTTAACGAAGAAAACAATTTGATGAAAATTAGAATTGGACAAGTAGAAGCTAATGACTGTATGAGAAATCAAGAATCAGTCAAACAAAATCTGAAGAATGAAATGATAGAAGGAAATGTTAAATATCTAATTGGAAAAACAATTGACCTGAAAAATAGATTCAGAAGAGAAACTTTAAGAACTACTTGACCACGAGAGAGCCATGATGAAAAAAGAGTCTGGACAATATCTTCCAAGAAATCATCAAGAAACAATGTCCATCCAGATGTGCTAGATCCAGAGGGCAACATAGTCATTGAAAGAATCCACCATTCACTTCCGCAAAAGGATCCCAAATAAAAAACACCAAGAAATACTGTTGCCAAATTCCAGAACTATCAAGTGCAGGAGAAAATTCTACAGGAAGACAGAAAGAAACCATTTTATATCTAGAAGGTATATTCAGGATCACACAGGACCTTGCAATTTCAACAATAAAAGAAAAAATTGGAATATGGTATTCCATAAGGCAAAGGACCTGGGACTACAACCAAGAATCAATTACCCAGCAAGTTCAGCATAACACTTCAGGCAAGGAGATCAATGTTCAGTGAAATAAGGGATTTCCAGACCTTCCTGGAAAAAGGGCCAGAACTCGATAGAAAATTTGATCTTCAACTGCAGATCTCAATAGAGACACAGAAAGGAAAACAGGGAAAAGAAAACTTGGTACTCCATTTGGGCAAAATGTTTATCTCCCTATAAGGGAAGATGACACTTTTCAAGGTGAGAATTGTATATCTATTATGAAATATAAAAGTGGCATCAGAGATAGAGGGAAAGGGTATAAAGTAAATTATGTGACGATGAAAATGTGATTTAACCATGCATAGGGATTGCAACAGGAGATGTGAAAAGAAGGAAGCAGAAAATGGTAAATTACATCACAGAAAAAAAGACAAAAATCATATTACAATAGAGGGAAAGAGGGGAGGAGGATGACCATTGAGAGGTACTCTCACCTGATTTGATTCAAATATGGAAAAGCAAACTTCATTAAGTATAAAAATCTATCTACTTTATAGGCACTGGGAGGAGAAGGTGGGAAGAAAGGGGAGGGGAAACTAAAAGGGAGGGATGAAGTGGTAAGGGTAAATGGTAATAAAAGGGAGAGAGACTGAAAGAAGAAAGGAAAGACTGCTGGAGGTGGTGGTCAAAAATTAAAACTTTGTTGTGGAGGGGAAGAGAGAAGAGAGAACTAAGAGCATAAAAGGTAGGAAAGAGTATGGAGGGAAAGACACAGATAATAATCATAACTGTGAATGTAAATGGAATGAATTTTCCCATAAAAGGGAAACTGATAGTAGAATGGATTAAAAGCCATAATCCAACAATATGTTTTTTACAAGTAACACATTTGAAATGGGAGAATACATACAGGGTAAATGTAGAATGCTGGAGCAGAATATATTTTGCTTCATCTGATGTAAGGAAAGCAGGGGTAGCAATCCTAATCTCAGACAAAGCAAAAACTTAAATAGATCTAATAAAAAGAGATAAGCAAGGAAACTATATCCTGACAAAAGGCACCATAGAAAATGGAGCAATATCATTACTAAACACATATACTCCAAGTGGTAAAGCATCCAGATTCTTACAGGAGAAGTTAAGGGGTTTATAGGAAGAAAAAGACAACAAAACTATACGAGTAGGGGACGTCAACCTCCCCGTCTCTGAACTTGATAAATCTAATCTTAAAATAAATAAGAAAGAGGTTCAAGAGGTGAATAAAACTCGGGATAAGGTAGATATGATAGATCTCTGGAGAAAATTTAATGGGGATAGAATGGAATATACTTTTTCTCAACAGTACATGAAATATATACAAAAATTGACCATGTAATAGGGCATAAAAAGAACAAATTGAATATCCACAAGTAAATACCAAATTAGAAATACTGAAAACCAAAGAGATTAATAAAATTGAAGTAAAGAAAACTATTGAACTAATAAATACAACTAGGAATTGGTTTTATGAAAAACCAAAAAATTGATAAATTCTTGGTCAATATGATTTTAAAAAAAAAGAAGAAAACCAAATTACCAAAATAAAAAATGAAACAGGTAAACTCACCTCCAATGGGGAGGAAATTAAAACAGTTAGAAATTACTTTGCCCATAAATTATGTAATCTAAATGTGATGAATGATTATTTTAAAAAATAAAAAATTCCCCACATTAACAGAAGAGGAAGTTGAATACTTAACCAATCCCATCTCAGAAAAAGAAATTGAATATGCCATCAATGAGCCCCCTAGGAAAAGAACTCCAGGGCCAGATGCATTTACAAGTGAATTCTATCAAACATTTAAAGAACATTTAATTCCAGCACTATGTAGACTATGTGGGAAAATAATGGAGAAAGGAGTCCTTCCAAATTCTTTTTATGATACTAATATGGTTTGATGCATAAATCAGGGACATATAAAACAGAGAAAGAAAATTATAGACCAATTTCTTTAATGGATATTGATGCAAAAATTTTAAATAGGATTTTGGCAAAAAGAACGCAGTAACATCACAAAAATAATACATTATGATGAAGTAAGATTCACACCAGGAATGCAGGAAAACTATTAGCATTATTGATCATATTAACAACAAAACTAACTGAAACCACATGATTATCTCAATAGATGCAGAAAAAGATTTCGACAAAATACAACACCCATTCCTATTAAAAACACTGGATCACATGGGAATAAAGGGAAATGTACATAAAATAATAAGCAGTGGCTACCTAAAACTGTCAGCAAACAATATATGCAATGGAAATAAGCTATATGTATTTCCAATAAGACCAGGGTGAAACAAGGATGTCTATTATCACCACTATTACTCAATGTAGAAGAAGAAATGTTATGTGTAGCAATTAGAGAAGATAAAGAAATTAAAGGAATTAGAAGAGTCAAAGAAGAAACTAAGTTATCAGTCTTAACAGATGATATGATGATATACTTAGAGAATCCCAGAGATACAAGTAAAAAGCTACTTGAAATTATAAATAACTTTGGCAAAGTTGCAGATTACACAATAAATCCACACAAATCTTATGCATTTATACATATTGCTAACAAAGTCCAACAGCAAGAGACAGAAAGAAAAATCCCATTTAAAGCTAAGTTAAATGCTATAAAATATTTAGGAGTCTATCTGCCAAAACAAATCCAGGGACTATATAATCACACTTATAAGACACTTTGCACAAATAAAGTCAGACATAACAAAGTGTAAAAATATCAATTGTTCATGGGTAGGCTGAGCCAACAAATCTAAATTAATTTACTTATTTAGTGCCATATCAATAAAACTTTCTGATAATTATTTTCTAGAGCTGGAAAAAAATAATATCAAAATTCATCTGAAAGAACAAAAGATCCAGAATAGCAAGGGAACTAATGGAAAGAAATGCTAAGGAAGATAATCTATCCCTACCAGATATCAAATTGTATTATAAAGCAGCATTTATCAAAACCACTTGGTACTGGCTGAGAAACAGAAGGGTACGCAAGTGGAATATGCTAGGTACTCAAGACACAGTAGTAAATAAATATAGCAATCTACTGTTTGATAAACCCCAGGACCCCAGCTTCTGGGATAACTCACTGTTGGACAAAAAATTGCTGAGAATACTGACTAAAAGTGTGGTAGAAAGTAGGTATAGACCAATGACTGACACTGTACACAAGAATAAAGTATAAATGAGTACATCATCTATGTATAAAGATTGATACTATAAATAAATTAGTGGAGCAAAAACTAGTGTATTGATTGGATTTATGGAGAAGGGAAGAATTTTGACTAAAGAAGAGATAGCATTATGAAGTGCAAAACTGACAATTTTGATTCCATTAAGCTGAAAAGTTTTTGCACGACCAAATCCAATGCAATCAAGATTAGGAGGGAAGCAGAAAATTGGGAAAGAATTTTTGCAACTAGTGTCCTAATAAAGGCCTAATTTCTAAAATATATAGAGAATTTAGTCAAATATACAAGAATACAAGTCATTCCCCAATTGATAAATGGTCAAAGGAAATGGACAGACAGTTTTCAGAGGAAGATATTAAAGATATCTATAGTCAAATGAAAAAAGTTTTCAATCACTATTGATTAGAAAGCTGCAAATAAAAGTAACTCTGAGATATTATATCACACCTATCAGAACAAGAAGATGTTAAATGTTGGAGAAGATGTGGGAGAGTTGGAACACTAATTCATTGTTGGTGGAGCTGTGAGCTAATCCAATCATTCTAGAGAGCAGTTTGGAACTATGCCCAAAGGGCAACAAAAATATGCATACCTTTTGACCCAGCAATACTGCTTCTAGGACTGTATCCCCAAGAGATCATAAAAACTGAAAAGGGTCCCAAATGAACAAAATATATTTATAGCAGCACTCTTTTTGGTGGCCAATACTTAAAATCAAGGGGATACCCATCAATTGGGGAATAGCTGAATAAATTATGGTATATGAATGTAATAGAATTCTATTGTGCCATAAGAAATGATGAACAGGAAGACTTCAGAGAGGCCTGGAAAGACCTGTATGATCTGATGCTGAGAGAATGGAGCAGAACCAGGAGAACTTTGTACACAGCAACAACCACAGTATGGGAGGAATTTTTCTAGTAGATTTAGAACTTCATTGCAACGCAAGGACTTAAAAAATTCCCAGTGGTCTTTTAAGGCAAAAAGCTTTCCTCATCCAGAGAGAGAACTATGGAATTCAATCATAGACTGTAGCAGTTTTGTATTTTCTTTTGCATTATGTTTTGGTTTGTTATATCATTTCTCGCATTCATTTTAATTCTTCTATGCAACATAACTATGATGAAAATATATTTAATAAGAATGTATGTGTAGAACCTATATAAAATTGTATGCTATCTCAGGGAGGGAGGGGGGGTGTAGTAGGAGGGAGGGAAAGAAAAACTCTAGGTTGTATGGTATTGATTGTGGAGCACTGAAAATAAATAAACTAATTAACTTAAAGGAAAGTTCAAAAAGACTTTAAAAATTATATGATCTACTTTTTTTTCTGGATGCTTGAAGTATTTTTCTCTTTGACTTGTTACCTTTAGAATTTGGCTGTAATATTCCTAGAAATTTTCATTTAGGGATATATTTCAGGAGATGACCTCTGAATTGTTTCAATTCCTATTTTACCTTCTGGCTCTAAGATAGAGCAGTTTTCCTTGCTAATTTATTGAAATATGTGTCTAGGCTATTTCTTTAATTACAGCTTTCTAGTAGGTCAATAATTCTTAAATTATCACTTCAGTCTTTTTTCCAGGTGAATTGTTTTTCTGATGAGAGATTTCACATTTCCCTTTCTTTTCTCTAATCTGTTTGACTTTGCTTTATTATTTCTTGATGTCTCACAGAGTCATTAGCTTCCACTTGCCCAGTTATAATTTTTAAGGAATTATTTTCTTCAATTAACTTTTTAAACTTCTTTTTCTGTTTGACTAATTCTTTTTAAATATTTTTTTCTACAGTGAATTTTTCTGCCTCCTTTTCTATTTTCCTTGTTCTGCTTTGTAAGGAGTTCTTTTCTTCAATGAATTGCTGTGCTTTTTTTACCAATAGACTAATTTTATTTTCAAGATATTACTTTGTTGGTTATTTTTATGTCACTTTTACCAAGATATTAACTACTTTCATTTTTGTTGCACCACTCTCATTTTTCCTATATTTTCTTCTCATCCTCTTATCTCTTCTTGTAACATTTGCAGGAATTGCTGTTATGTTTGGGTCCAAATAGAATTATCCTGTAAGTCTTTGTTTGTAGACATTTTTGTCTTCTTCTGAGTTTATGTTTTGGAATTCTCTTACACTGTAATAGTTTTTAAAGTCTAATACCTTGTTGTTGTTTGCTCTGTTTTCTATTCTATTTCTTCACTCTGAACTTTATGATGGTATTGGACTAAACTCACCTTGGTGTATGGAGGCACTGTCCTAAGCTTCAGGGATGCTTCTACAATTCTTTTCAGAACTACTTCTTGGGATCTGCAAGTTTTGGGGGTTTACAAGATGGTGTGATATTGAAAGAGTTGTGGTCACTGTTTTCCTGTTTTACACTCTGATCTTTACCCAGGAAGGTCTCTGATCCCTTGTAACTACAAGCAATAGGGAGTCTCATGGCCTTGGAAGGGAAGGAAGGAAGGAAGGAAGAAAAATAAAGTGAAAGACAAATACTTTTATTCAACAGGGAAATAGGAAGAAAAGGAAAGAAGAGAGAAGTGAAAAGAGAGGGAAGATAGGTCAATGCCCCTACTCCCTAATGACCAATCACAAGAGTGCCTGTCTGCCCTGAAACTAGGACCAGAACTGTGTGTGTGGGCAATAGAGCTGCCAATCAGTGCCAGCTCTACTCAGTGCCAAAAAAGTGTCCCTTGCAATCTCTTTGTGACAAGTTCTGCAACCCCTTTTATGTCTCTGGACTGAGAGCTCCTGAAGCTGCTGCTGCCAAGATTACTGGAGCCCCATGCGTGGGCTTCAGACAGGCTTCCATCTGACTCAGCAAACTTTTCCTGCCACCCTCCTAAGTTTTCTTAGGCCAGAAAAAGTCTTACCCTAACCTATTGTTAACTGTCCTAATTTAGAATTTTGTTTGAGGAATATTTTAAAATTTTTTGAAGGGGAATTTGGACACAGTTCAGATGGTTGCCTGTAATCTGCCATTTTGGCTCCATACTTCTGACATGAAATTCAAACTCCATACAAACTCTGCTAATCTGGGTCATCCAAAATTGACTTTCCTTACTCTCTGTTCTATACCCTAAATGTCTTTCCTTCTCTTATTCAACTGTTGAATTCCTACTTACTCTTTAAAGACTTATTCAATTGATGATTACATGACAAATATATTGTTGGATTAATTATTTTCTATTTAAACTATTCAATCCAAAAAGAAAGGATATATGGACCAGATATTCAATAATTGTAGGTGATTTACCAAGAAAACAGTATTCCTTCAAGTCAAAAACCTCATCAGTTAATACCAAAGAACTGAAATACTCTGATTTAATCTCTGACTCACCTTCCCTAACCCAAATCAACTTGACCCTACTGATTTGAATAAAAACAAATTTACAAATTGTGATTGGGTATCTTTCTATACAGGCATTTTCTATGGCAATGGCTTTGTACACAGCCCCCCGACCCTCAATGCCAAGCAGAAATCCTGCTTAACCATTGGAAAACTAAAGGGGAGAAGGAAGGACTTGACTTTTACCCAGTTACCATGCACAGTGATCAGAGGTACAAGAATCAAAAGAAACAGAGCATCAGTAACTTGAAACCTATTTAAGGCCAGTCCTCTCTCCCTAGAAGTTACTAGGGGAAATGAATAACCAAGTAAATTCTATATCTACAAATTTAAGAAGGCTGAATCTAGGTAGCCACAAAACCTGAAGGGTGTACAAAGTACTAGAAGGGGAAAGAATGAGATAAGAGTTCACCAAATGAAAAGAAAATGCTAACTAAACAAAATATCAAAGTAGATAACCTGAATAAAACCCTCATACAAGCAGATAACTAAGAGAAAAGACTAAATTCAAATAAAAATTTAGTAAAACCAAAAAGAGAAACCAATGTAAGACATGAAAAAAAAATGAATAGCAATAATTTATAAATGAATTCTAGTCAAAATGTTAAAAGGCTTGCTGTAGAATTTTGAGGGGAAAAAAGCAAACAGCAGATAAGGTATAAATCACTATATGATTGAAAATCTCTCCAGAGATCTAGGAATAAAAATATACTTAAAGTATAAATATATTGAAATGTAGGGGAAAATTAGCAGAAGATAATTAAAAACCATATCAGCTCTTTTTAAAATATATATATATATATAAATATATATATATATTTTTCAGTTCTTAACATTCACTTCCACAAGAATTTAAATTCAAAGCTTTCTCCCTGCCATCTCTCCCCACCTCCCACCCCATGACAGCATACATCCCATTCATACCTTCCTCCATTCTCTCCACCCTTCTATTACTCACCCTTCTCCCATCCCCCTTCTCCTCCATTTTCATGTAGAGCAAAATGATTCATTCTTGAAGCTTTAAGTTTCATCTTTTCTCCCTTACTCCTCACTCATTGTCATTGAGAAAACAAGCAAATCAATATAGGTCATAGATGTGTAACAATGCAAAGCATTTCCATGAGAGTTATGTTGTAAAAGACTAAGCATATTTCCCTCTATCCAATCCTGCCCTCCATTTTTTCCATTTTCTCCCTTGACCTGTCCTGCCACAAGAGTTTTTGCTTCTGATTATCCCTTTCCCCAATTTGCTATCCCTTTGATTATCTTTCCTCTACTATCACCTTCCCCTTTGCCTTCCTACAAGGTAAAATAGATTTCCATGTCCAATTGGGTGTGTGTTATTGCCTCATTATGCCAAATCCCCTGAGAGTAAGGCTCAATTATTTCCTTTTGTCTCCCCTCATCTACCTCTCCATTTTCCAAGGTCTTTCTTTCATCTTGTATGTGAGATGATTCTACATTCTACCTCTCCTTCACTCTTACTCCGGGTATAATCCATCCAACAGTAAATTTTTTTACAAATTTTATATTTCCACATATACATGAGTATACACACACACAAACACACACACACACATAGATATGTATACATACATATATACATTTATATGTACACACAGACATACACTGATGTACATATAAATACCTACATATAAGTAATATACACATACTTGCATAACTATTCATGCCTACATATATATGGTCCCTCTAGCTACTCTAATACTGAAAAAGGTTGCATGAGTTACAAATAATATATTTCCATGTAGAAATGTATACAATTCAACTTTAAACTTTAATGACTTCCTTAAGGCTTCTCTTTCCTGTATACTTGTTGATGTTTCTCTTGATTCTTGTATTCAAAAGTCAAATTTTCTACTCAGCTCTGATCTTTTCAAACAGAATGATTGGAAGTCTCCTATTTCATTGAAATTCCATTTTTACCTTGAAGTATTACGCTCAGTTTTACTGGGTAGGTGATTCTTGATTTTAATACTATCTCTTTTGACCTCCTGAATTTTATATTTCAAGACTTGTGACGCATTAGTATAGAAGCTGCTAAATCCTTTGTTATTCTGATTGTATTTCAACAATACTTCAATTGTTTCTTTTTGGTTGCTTGTAATATTTTCTCCTTGACCTGGGAACTCTGGAATTTGACTATAATATTCCAAGGACTTTTCCTTTTAGAATCTCTTTCAGGAGCTCATTTGTGAGTTCTTTTGATTTCTATTTTATCTTGTGGTTCTAGAATATCAAGCCACTTTTCCTTATTAATTTCTTGGAAGATGATGTCTAGGGTCGTTATTTGGTCACAGTTCTCAGGTAGACCAATAAGTTTTATATTACCTCTCCAGGATCTATTTTCCAGACCAATTGCTTTTCCAATAATATATGGCAGATTGTCTTCTAATTTTTCATTCTTTTGGTTTTAATAGTTCCTTGGTTTCTCATAATGTCATTGGTTTCCATCTGCTCCATTCTAATTTTTAAAATAACTATTTTCTTCAGTGAGCTTTTGAAACTCTTCTTCCCTTTGGCCAATTCTGCTCTTTAAAGCATTCTTCTTCTCATTGGCTTTTTCTACCTCTTTTGACATTTGGGTTAGTCTTTCTTTAAAGGTTTTATTTTCTTCAGCATTTTTATGTCCTTTAGCAAGCTGTTGACTGGCTTTTCATGATTTTCTTGCATCACTCTCCCTTCCTTTCCCAATTTTTCCTCCACCTATTTTACTTGATTTTCAAAAACCTTTTTGAGTTCTTCAATGGCCTGAAACCATTGTATATTTTTGGAGGTTTTGGACTTTTATGTTTTCCTCTGATGGTATGCTTTGTTCTTCATCCAAAGGGATGGAATAAAATACCTTCTCATGAAGAAAGTAACCTTCTCTAGTCTTATTTTTCCCTCTTTTGGGCATTTTCCCAGCCATTTACTTGACTTTTGAGTCCTTTGTCAAGTGGAGGGTATACTCTAGGGACCTGTAAGTTCTTAGTTCCTCCAAGGTGGTACAATCAAAGGAGAGGAGCTTACTCTTTTCTTGGCCTGCACTCTTGTCTGGGAACAACAACAAGTACTTTCTTCCACCCAGGATCTGCAAGTAAGATTCCCTCTCCAGGGGGCGGAGCCAAGATGGCAGAGTGAGAGCAACGACTCACCTAAGCTGTCAGACAAACTCCTTCAAGTACCTCCGAAAGGAGAATCTGACCAAAGTTTGGAGGTGCGGAATCCAGTGGGAGACAGAAGGTGACAATTTCGGAGCTCACGTTAGACTGGAGGATCCATGGGAAAGGTCTGTTCTGCGGGGATGAGCCCACATCGCACAGCGCAGCACGGCCAGCGCAGCGGAGCAGAAGGGACCTGAGAAACCTGAGCTGTGGGCAGAACCAGAGGAGCGGCACCGAGGGCGGGAGACAAGCCGAACTTACTCAGTGAGAGCCTCGGAGAGCCAGATATCATCGCAGCAGCTCCTGAGACCTTCAGCCCGAAGACCAAACTTTGCTAAGTCACCTACTTGAACTTCCGGGAGCCAGGATGGCGGAGTGATCAGTAAATGCTCTCTCCTCCCCCCTTGATGACCGTGAAAGAACCATAAAATATTTCCTCAGAAAAATCCCAGATCAGCAGAAACAGTAGAAGGAGGCCAGTCGTCTCATAACACTTAAGACGAGGAAAATAGCTAAGGAGGATTCCTC
>JAQQSK010008147.1:0-13634 GCA_028658325.1 Potorous gilbertii | reverse complement strand
GAATTCTGGAATTTGGCCACAACGTTCCTAGGAGTTTCTCTTTTTGGATCTCTTTCAGGCTGTGATCTGTGGATTCCTTGAATATTTATTTTGCCCTCTGGTTCTAGAAGATCAGGGCAGTTTTCCTTGATAATTTCATGAAGGATGATGTCTAGGCTCTTTTTTTGATCATGGTTTTCAGGTAGTCCCATAATTTTTAAATTGTCTCTCCTGGATCTATTTTCCAGGTCAGTTGTTTTTCCCATGAGATATTTCACATTCTCTTCCATTTTTTCATTCTTTTGGTTTTGTTTTGTGATTTCTTGGTTTCTCATAAAGTAATTAGCCTCCATCTGTTCCATTCTAATTTTGAGAGAACTATTTTCTTCAGTGAGCCAATGATTTTTAAAATATGAAAATATGTACTGAAGAGAACAGCTCCTTAAAAAGGAAAACTGGACAAATGGAAAAGGAAGTACAAAACCTAACTGATGAAAATAACTCCTTAAAAGGAACAATTGGCCAGATGGAAAAGGAAATGCAAAAGTTAACTGAAAAAAATAATTTGATAAAAAATAGAATTGAGCAAATAGAAGCTAATGGATCTATGAGACATCAAGAATCAATCAAACAGAATCTAAAGAATGAAAAGATAGAAGAAAATGTAAAATATCTAATTAGAAAAACAACTGACCTGGAAAATAGGTCCAGGAGAGAAAAAAATCTAAGGATTATTGGTCTACCAGAAAAGCATGATGAAAAAAGAACCTGGACAATTATGATCCAAGAAATCATCAAGGAAAATTGCCCAGAAGTCCTAGATCCAGAGGGCAAAGTAGTCATTGAAAGAATCCACCGTTCATCTCATGAAAGGGACCGTAAACTAAAAACACCAAAGAATATTGTTGCCAAATTCCAGAACTTTCAACTGAAGGAGAAAATAGTGCAGACAGCCAGAAAGAAACAATTCCAATATCAAGGAGGTATAGTCAGGATCATGCAGGACCTTGCAGCTTCTTACATCAAAGAAGGAATTGGAATACAATATTCCATAAGGCAAAAGAGCTGTGACTACAGCCAAGGATTACTACAACCCAGCAAAGTGGAGCATAATATTTCAGGCAAGGAGATAGACATTCAATGAAATAAGAGATTTCCAGACCTTCATCATGAAAAGGTTAGAACTCAATAGAAAATTTGATCTTCAAGCACAGGACTCAAGAGAGGCATAAAATGGTAAATAGGGGAAAAAAACTTGTTACACAATATGGGCAAACTGTTTACACCCCTGTAAGGGGAGATGATACCTGTTAATCTTGAGAATTATATATTTATTATGAAATATAAAAGGGATATACATAGATAGAGGGAGTTGGTATAAATTAAATTATGTGATGATAACAAATGTGATTTAAGGGTGTGAAGAGATTGTAATGGGAGATGTGAAAAGGAGGAGGCAGAAAAAAATAAATTCCATCACAGGAAGAGGTACAAAAATATATTACAGTAGAGGGAAAGAGATGAGAGAGATGAGTATTGTTTGAGAGGTACTCTCATCTGATTGGATTCAAGGAGGGTACTACAAACTCAGTTAAATATAGAAATACAACTGGTTCTATAGGTAGTAGGAGGGGAAGGGGAAAAGAAAAGGGAGGGGAGGCCAAAATGAGGGAAGAAATAGTAAGTGAAAAGGGGATTAAAAGGGAGGGGGGCTGAAAGAAGGAAGGGAAGACTGAGGGAGATGGTGGTCAAAAATTAAAACTCTATTGGGAAGGGGAAGGGAGAAGGGAGAATTAAAAGCATAAACAAGGGGGGAGGGGATGGAGGGAAAGACACAAATAGTAATCATAACTGTGAATGTGAATGGGATGAACTCCCCCATAAAACAGAGACCGACAGCAGAATGGATTAAAAACCATAATCCAACAATATGTTGTTTACAGGAAACACATTTGAAAAGGGGAGATACACATAGGGTAAAGGTAAAAGGCTAGAGGAGAATTTATTGTATTTCAGCTGATACAAAAAAAACAGGGGTATCAATCCTAATCTCAGACAAAGCAAAAGCAGAAATAGATCTAATCAAAAGAGATGAGAAAGGAAACTATATCCTGCTAAAAGGCACCATAGACAACGAAGCAATTTCATTACTAAACATATATACTCCAAGTGGTATAGCATCCAAATTTTTAGAGGGGAAGTTAAGAGAGTGACAGGAAGAAATAGACAGTAAAACTATACTGAGGGAGAGACCTCAACCTCCCCATCTCTGAATTTGATAAATTTAACCTCAAAATAAGTAGGAAAGAAGTTAAGGAGGTGAATATAACTCTGGATAAGGTAGATATGATAGATGTCTGGAGAAAATTGAATGGGGATAGAAAGGAATACACTTTTTTCTCAGCAGTACCTGGCACAAATAGTGCCATGTACTAGGCCATAAAAACCTCACAATCCAGTGCAGAAAGGCAGAGATAGTCAGTACATCCTTCTCAGATCATAATGCAATAAAACTTATATGTAATCAAAGGCCATGGAAACATAAACCAAAAACTAATTGGAAACTAAACAATCTAGTCCTAAAGAATGAATGGGTTAAACAACAAATTACAGAAACAATCAAAAACTTCATTCAAGAGAATTACAATAATGAGACAACCTACTAAATTTTATGGGATACTGCAAAAGCAGTTCTTAGGGGAAGTTTTATATCTTTGAGTACCTACATGAAAAAAATAGACAAAGAGGAGATCAATAAAATGGGCATGCAGCTGAAAAAACTCGAAAAAGAACAACTTGAAAATCCCCAAGTAAATACCAAATTAGAAATACTGAAAACCAAAGGTGAGATTAATGAAACTGAAATTAAGAAAACAATTGAACTAATAAATAAAACTAGGTGTTGGTTTTATGAAAAAAATGATAAAATTGATAAACCATTAGTCAATTTGATTTTAAAAAAGAAGAAAACCAAATTACCAATATCAAAAATGAAAAGGGTAAACTCACCTCCAATGAGAAGGATATTAAAACAATAATAAGAAATTACTTTGCCCAACTGTATGCCCATAAATTTGACAATCTAATTGAGATGAATGCTTATTTTAATATACAAATTGCCCAGACTAATAGAAGAGGAAGGTGAATACTTTTAAATAACTCCATCTCAGAAAAAGAAATTGAACAAGCCATCAATGAACTCCCTAGAAAAAAATCTCCAGGGTCAGATGGATTTACAAGTGAATTCTATCAAACATTTAAAGAACAGTTAGCTCCAATACTGTATAGACTATTTGGGAAAATAGGGGAAGAAGAAGTCCTCCCAAACACTTTTTATGATACAAATATGGTTTTGACACACAAGAATGAAGTCCAAAATGGGTACATGATCTAGGTTTAAAGACTGATACTATAAACAAATTACCAGAGCAAGGAATAGTGTATTTATCAGATTTATGGAGAAGGGAAGAATTTTTGACTAAACAAGAGATAGAAAACATTATGAAATGCAAAATGGATAATTTTGATTACATTAAATTGAAAAGTCTTTGCACAAACAAACCCAATGCAAACAAGATTAGGAGGAAAGCAGAAAGCTAGGGAAGAATTTTTGCAACTAGTGTTTGTGATAAAGGCCTCATTTCTAAAATATATAGAGAACTTAGTAAAATGTACAAGAATACAAGTCATTCCTCAATTGACAAATGGTTAAAGCATATGAACAGGCAGTTTTCAGAGAAAGAAATCAAAGCTATATATAGTCACATAAAAAAATGCTCTAAATCACTATTGATTAGAGAGATGCAAATCAAAACAGCTCTAAGATACCACATCTCACCTCTCAGATTGGCTAACATGACAAAACAGGATGATAAATGTTGGAGAAGATGTGGGAGGCTTGGAATATGAGTTCATTGTTGGAACTGTGAGCTGATCCAACTATTCTGGAGAGTAATTTGGAACTATGCCCAAAGGGTTACAAAAATGTGCATACCCTTTGACCCAGCAATTCCACTTCTAGTACTGTATCCCAAAGAGATCATAAAAATGGGAAAGGGTCCCACATGTACAAAAATATTTATAGCAGCACTCTTTGTGGTGGCCCAAAACTGGAAATCAAAGGTATGCCCATCAATTGGAGAATGATTGAATAAATTGTGGTATATGAATGTAATGGAATACTATTGTGCTGTAAGAAATGATGAACAGGAAGACTTCAGAGAGACCTGGAAAGACTTATATGAACTGATGCTGCGTGAAAGGTGCAGACTCAGGAGAACTTTATACACACCAACAACCACAATTGTATTTTTTTTCTTGTAGACTTAGAACTTGTGTTCATCCTTCATTGCCAAAGAAGACCATGCCATCAGAGAAATGATGACATGACTTGCACTTGACTGTGTTTTGAGTGAGGGAAGGCTGTGCAAGTCACCAGCCTCACTTCTTCTCGGAAAGACATATATGTATGATAAGATTGGAAATGTAAATTGAGAGTTAGAACTACATTGCAATGGAAGGACTTAAAAAATTCTCAATGGTCTCTTAAGGCACAATGCCTTCCACATCCAGAGAAAGAACTATGGAATTCCATTGCAGAATGTAGCAGATCATTTTCTTTTGTATTATGTTTTGGTCCCATTCATTTGAATTCTTCTATGCAGCATGACTAAGGTGAAAATGTATTTAAAAGGAATGTATGTGTAGAACCTACATAAAATGACGTCTTGAGAGGGATGATGGAGGGGGGAAGGAGGGGGAGGGAGGGGGAAAAATCTAAGTTATGTGAAAGTGATTGTAGAACACTGAAGACAAATAAAATAATTTTAAAAAGATAGAAATAAAATTTTGCTTACAAATATCTTCATTTACTTTTATAAAATACCTGTAAAAATGCCTCTAAATAAATTCTAGAGCAGCAGAAGCCATAAAACAACAGAGTGAAAGACATTTCCAGCCCAAGGCAGCCTGGAAGGCTGACAGGAAATGTCTTTGGCACTGGGCAAGGAGTAGAGCACTGCCTAACCTTGACCACACGGTAGGGACAAGACCAGAGCAGGCTTCAAGGCACTACTGGAAGTAGCTGCAATTCCCAGATTCATCAATCCATAAACATCAAAGGTAACTTCAAAGGTCAGTGAGAAAGTTCTTTCACCTGAGTTAGAATAGAACGCAGCAGTCTAGTTTTGGCCCCAGCTGGAGGCAGCTTCCATTGTTGGAGACCCTGAGGGAATTGAGCTGCTGATCTGGGTCTCAGCCCCAGCAGCCCTGGGGTGAGGAGGAGAGCTGGCATTAGAGCTGTCAGAGGCTTTGGAGAGGGAATTCTACTCACAGAAAAGAGTGCTTTTAGTTGCTCCCAGACCAGAGCATAAAGGAGTAAACTCCTCTCCCATGACTGTGCCACCTTGGAGGAACTGAGAACTTACAAGTTTCCGGAATATACACTCCTTTTGACAAAAAACTCAAAAGTCAAGTAACTGACTGGGAAAATGCCCAAAGAAGAGAAAAGGAATAAGACAATAGGAGGTTACTTTCTTGGGGAGCAGGCTATTTTCCTCCATCCTTTGGGATGAGGAAGTACAATGCATACCATCAGAGGAAGACCTAAAAATCAAGACTTTTGCATCCAAAAACCTCCGAAATCAATTTTGAATGGTCCCAGGCCATGGAAGAGTTCAAAAGCGTTTTTGAAAATCAAGTAAGAGAGGTGGAGTAAAAATTGGGAAGAGAAATGAGAGAGATTCAAGAAAATCATGAAAAGCAAGTCAACAGCCTGCTAAAGGAGACACAAAAAAGTGCTGAACAAATGAACACCTTTAAAAATAGATTAACTCAAATGGTAAAAGAGGCCCAAAAAGCCAATAAGGAGAAGAATGCTTTAAAAAGCAGAATTATCCAAATGGAAAAGGAGGTTCAAAAGCTCCCTGAAGAAAATAATTCTTTAAAAATTAGAATGGAACAGATGGAAGCTAATGACTTTATGAGAAACCAAAAAATTACAATACAAAACCAAAATAATGAAAAAATTAAAGACAATGTGAAATATCTCATTGGAAGAACAAATGACCTGGAAAATAGATCCAAGAGAGACAATTTATAAATCATGAGGGTACCTGAAAACCCTGATCAAAAAGAGAGCCTAGACATCATCTTTTATGAAATTATCAAGGAAAACTGCCCTGACATTCTGGAACCAGAGGGTAAAATAAATATTGAAAGACTTCACTGATCACCTCCTGAAAGAGATCTATAAAGAAAACATTCCTGGGAATATTGTAGACAAATTCTAGATTTCCCAGGTCAAGGAGAAAACATTGCAAGCAGCTAGAAAGAAACAATTTGAGTATTGTGGAAATACAATGAGGATAACACAGGATCTCACAGTTTTCTACATTAAGCTATCAAAGGGCTTGGAATAGGATATTCTAGAAGTCAGAGGAACTGGGATTAAAACCAAGAATTACCTACTCAGAAAAACTGAGTATAATACTTCAGGGGTAAAATGGTCATTCAATGATATAGAGGACTTTCAAGCATTCTTGATGTAAAGACCAGAGCTGAATAGAAAATTTGACTTTCAAACACAAGAATGAAGAGAAGCATGGAAAGGTAAACAGGAAAGAGGGACTTACTAAGGTTGAACTGTTTACATTCCTACATGGAAAGATAATATTTGGAACTCTTAAGACTTTTCTCAGTATTTGGGTAGTTGGATGGATTATATACACACATATATAGACAGAGGGCACAGAGTGAATTGAATAGGAAGGGATGATATAAGGGATAATAGAGGAATATATTGGGAGGAGAAAGGGAGAAATGGAATGGGGCAAATTATCTCTCATAAAAAAGACAAGAAAAAGCTTTTTCAATGGAATGGAAAATGGGGGAGGTGAGAGGGAAAAAGTGAAACTTACTCCCATCACATTTGGCTTAAGAAGGGAATAACAAGCACACTCAATTTGGTATGAAAATCTATCTTACGGTATAGGAAAGTAGGAGAGAAGGGGAAACTGGGGTGTAGGGGGATGATAGAAGTAAGGGCAAATGAGAGGAGGGGGTAATTAGAAGTAAACACTTTTGGGGAGGGATAAGGTCAAAAGAGAGAATAGAATAAATGGAGGGTAGGATAGGATGGAGGGAAATATAGTTAATCTTTCACAACATGATTATTATGGAAAGCTTTAGCAAAACTACACATATATAGCCTATATCAAATTGCTTGCTTCTCAGTGGGGATGGGTGGGGTGGAAGGGAGAGAAGTGGAACTCAAAGTTTTAGGAATGAATGTTGAGAATTGTTTTTGCATATAACTAGGAAATAAGCAATACAGGTAATGGGATATAGAAATCTATCTTGCTCTACAAGAAAAGAGAGAAGATGGGGATAAGGGAAGGGAAGGGTGTGATAGAAGAGAGGGTAGATTGGGGGAAGGGGTAAACAGAATACATGGTGTTTTGGGGTAGGGGAGGGGAGAGATAGGGAGAAAATTTGAAACTCAAAATCTTGTGGAAATGAATGTTGAAAGCTAAAAACAAATAAATAAATTTGGAAAAAATAAGATAAAAGAAAATAAGAAAAAAAGTCTTCATGCAGAGCCTGAATGATGATGATTTTTTGGGGGATGCTACTCAGTGGAAGGGCTGTGTCCAATGTTCTCTGAAACCCCTTTAAACTTAGAAATTCTATAATTCTAGGACCCTATTCTCAGTCTGGCATTCTCTGTCTTATACTCTCTCCAATTAGCCTCTTATTGCTAACAAGGTGCTAAATCAACTGATTTATATGTCTTCCTTTTACACCCTTGTGTAGCCTCTTAAACACATGGAGATGAATGAGAGGCAGAGATCAGCTAAGGGACCTGAGTAATCCACAAACCAGACACTAATCAATTTCATAGTAAATGAAAATGCCTGTATCCATTCAGAGAGCATTAGTCACTATAACACTGACATACACTATTGAAAGTTCTAAGTTCAGTGTTCCATATATGTGTCTTGTCTCCCTAAATTGTCTGTAAGTTCTTAGAAGGCAGAAACTATATCACCTTCTTCTATTTCCTTTACAATGGCAAGCTCAGTGTGAGCATAAAACAGGACCTCAGTAAAGATTTGCTGAATTAATACATATCAAAGCCTAAAGCTATAGATATTCTATCTAAAACATCAGTTGAATACCTATTATGCAGTCCAGTGTCTGGCATGTAGTAAGCACTTGATAAATGCATGTTGACTTGACTTACAAGATTTTCTGCTCTGGGCTGTATAAAGAATTAGATGTGTCCTCTGGCCTCAAGAAGACTACTCTAGTGAGAGAGACAACCAAATAGCGGCAGGAATAATAAATAAAATTTATAGCACTTACTGTGAGCTAGGCACTAAGTGCATTTCAAATATTATGTCATTTGACTCTAGTGACAATCCTGTGAGGTAAGTGCTTTTGTTATCCCCATTCTACAGTTGAGCAAACTGTGGCAAACAGAGGTTAAGTGACTTGTCTAGGGTCACATGACTAATAAATGTCTGAGGTTAAATTTGAATTCAGATCTGATTACAGGTGCAGCACTCTGTGTTCTATGGTGTCACCTAGTCACTCATAAGTACACACTTCATAAATACAAGTAGGAAGAAAAATGTAATACAAAGCAGAGAGTAATCAGTCCCATTGGGAAAGTGTGATTAAGAGGTCTTGCAAAGTAAAATGTTTCCTTGCCAAGGATGCTAGAGAGAAGATTCCTATGTAGATACAGTTTGGTCTAGACTTGTTGTTAATTAAGTCTTTTTCAGTTGTGTCTAACTCTTTGTGACTCCATTTGGGGTTTTCTTGGCAGAGATACTACAATGGTTTGCCACTTCCTTTCTCCAGATCATTTTACAGATGAGGAAACTGAGGCAAACAGGGTTAAATGACTTACCTGGGGTCACAGAGATAGTTGGTATCTGAGGCCAGAGTTGAACTTAGGAAGATGAGACTCCCTTACTGCAGGTCCAGCACCCTATCCATTGCACCACTTAATTGCCCTTGGTCTAGACTAGCACTTCTTGACCTTTTCTGTGTCATGGATTCTTTTGGTAGCCATCTGATGAAGTCTATAGACCTCTTCTCAGAATAAGGCTTTTTAATGCACAAAATTTAAAAGTAGAATTACAAAGGAAACCAATTACATTAAAATAAAGATGTGATTTTCCCCATTCATGTCCACAGATCTCCTAAAATATATCCACAGACCTCTGGTAGATCCACTCTGAGATTACGTCCAATACCTTATAACTCTGTGGAGATGTGGACATTCAGAGAATTGATCAAACACTTTGGGCTAGGTTAGGGATGGAGAGAATCTACCTATAGGTGGCATCTGAGTTGGACCTGGAAGAATGGATGGGATTTTAACAGGTGGAGATTTCAAGAAACAGAATGGATAGTGTAAATAAAAATGTGGAAGTCATCAAGGAAAATAGCTTGGGAAAAGAGCCAAAGACTTTGGACAGAGTTCTGGGGGACATCTCTCATTAGCATGCGTGGCCTAGATGACAAACCAGCAAGAGAAGAATGAGATTGTTTCTGATCTCAAAGAAGAGTTCCTCTGTAGAAAAAGATGGAAAGGCTCAGCAGTCAATAGGGTACACTTTGGGAAAGGGAGATCTTGTGTGATCTGGGTGGATACTGTTTGTGGTGATCATTAGAGACATGCTATCCAATGGGCAATCCTCTCTGGGGCATCCAGGCTTATCTTTGTGTGGGTGGGGCCTGGAACAGGCCTAAACTAGTATGGCCACAATGGGAATGGAAAGAAGATATAGATATTCAACATAGGTGTAACATATATGTGTACACAGGCTAATACACCTAATACACTTTGGTAATGTCACATTTACCATTACTCAATTGAATTAGTTTTGCAAGGTGTTCCTTCTACAATCTGTTGAGTTTATCTTAGATAGTAGTGATTTTTAGACAGGTAGACAGTGGTCCCCATTATTAGATTTCCACCAAAGCATGACTCACTATCTAATAGAATGGAATGCCAGTGAGGACAATGTGTTGGAGAAGAGAGGAGGGGGTAGATTTAAGAATGCACATCACTTACTAATTGTGGGACCTTGGGCAACTCACAACCTCAATTGCCTTGCCTTCCCCCTCCAAAAAAAAAGAATGCATAAACAGTAAAGGTTCTTAATTCGTTTTTTGTCCTGGACCATTTTGACAGCCTTTGAAGCTAATGGATCCCTTCTCAGAATAATGTTTTTTAAATGTATAAATTTGTTTAAATGCATAAACTTAGAGCGTATCATAGACTTCATTTGTAATCCTATTTATTTTTACATAGGATTACGTTGGAAACCAAGTACTGTAATTTAGAATATAGTTCTAATTTTTTTAAGTTCATGGTTAAGAACCCTTAATAGATGAATTGCCCTTGGCAAGGGTCACTTCACTGTTCCAGACCAGAATGGAGGAATTTGGGGGTTTTCCACAGCTCTTTCTTTTTCAAATCTCTGCAGGTAAAGTTTTAGCGAATTGTTTCTCCTTATCAGAACTGAAGCAAGTCCAATAATCCCTAAAGCCAACCTTCCTTGACAGCCATCTGCTCTTTTAATGATTTGAACAGAAAACCTCACTGTGCCCTTTCCCTCTTATGGGCAGCCAAAGAAAGGACCTCCAGTCACATGATGCTTTAAAATCAGGGATACTCAGACAGGCTGTTGCCATGTCCCTAGCTCTGTCATTCCTGATTCTTCTCACTCCATATCCTTTCTGATAAAATAAGTCATCTCCATTTTAGCACCTCTATCTACTTCTTGTGGCATCCCCCCTTTCTGAATCCATTATGGGGAAAAAGACAATTTAAAGCATGAGTATGCTATGGTCTCTTCCCATATACATATAGACACAAATAAATGTATACATGTACTCATAAAGAGGCATGCACAGAACAGAGTGGCTTGGATAGCTACTGGGGGTATACTAAATCTGTGCTATTAATTATAATGGAACTAATTTGGATCTGCTCTGTCAAACTCAAGGAAATTGAATAATCTCGATAAAAAAGAACAGATTAAAGTGTGTTTAGTGATCTTCTACTACTTTGTTCAGTTTTATGTTGTACATAATTAGCAAATAAAATCATGTTAAGGATTTAATTACCAGTTACATCAGACAACTATTTTAATTTGGGGTATATTTATTGAAAGGAGGGGAAAACAGAAAATTTCCAAGATGTAAGAAGTTACTGCTTAAAAAACTCTCATGCCCTAAGTAAATCACCATCATTATTTGGAATGGAGGAAGGAAGATCTTTCTTAGATGACAGATAGGTAAATTGTGCAAAATTATAGAATAGCAAGAGCAGGAGTGAAATGTTTCCTATTCACTCGTACAGACTCTTGGACATTGAACCAAAACTTCATATTAAGAATTTATATCCCAAAGATTTAGAGATGATGAACCTTGGAAGGAGTTTTAAAGGTTATCATGTCTAATCTTCTCATCTAACTGCTGAGAAAACTGAAACTCTGAGACATTAAGTACTTACCCAGGATCACTCAATTCATCCCATCCCTTCCCACATGCCCTATTTAACAAAACTGGTCACTAAAACACAGAAAAGAGAAAGGATTTTCCAGATTCTATACAGTAAGTCAAGACAGGACCAAGCCCAGACTTGGAAACTGAGTCCAACAAATATTCTGACCTATCTGAGCCTTCCCATGTGATTCAAACTCCTGAATATCTGCTTACCTAGGTTCCATTACTTCACTCTGGTTTTTTGTAGTATTTCTACACAACTCCCCTCTTTTGATATTTTCCTTCCACACATCCCCATTTCTGCCAATTTGAGATTTATTCAGGTCCCAATAGATCCAATTAATTTGATGATTTACAATCTCAAGCTAGCTCTCAGCCAATGGGAAACTCTCCTAGTTGCTGCCTAGTGGTTGATGCTATATTGATCCACATTTCCTATTTAATTACTTGCTAAATTAGATCTTTTACTTCCCTCTACCTAGAGGGGGAAGGGTAAACAGAAATCCATAAAATTTATGCCTAAATAACTAGGGAAAATGCAAACCAACACTTAATTCAACCCCCAAATTCAAAATGGATACCCTTATTTCATCACAATCTTCACCCTTAGTTAATTTTAACACAAAAAATTGCTAATTAAGAGAATTCCACCTTTATCTCTCCCATGCCACTGCCTAGATTTTGTACCTAAAGGCTCTGATGGCTTGGGTCTTTGCCCTGGTTTTGAGGGCATATTTTCAGAGGCAAGAGAGATGACCAGTCTTTCCTACTATTTTCCTAATATTTAGCAGCAAATGCTCTCTAGATGGATGGTGATGTGTTATTGCTATCATAGCATTAAAAAGTGAATACAGAGCCCAACACATAGCTTACATGACTTGTCAACATGAGGAGCATTTATTATTGCAAAGCATCAAGTTAAATATTGTCAAGATAAAGGTATAAGCATCTAATAGAGAAGAAGTCATAAAGTCTCAGCTTATCATTTCCATCATGAGCTATTATGTATGTGTAAAATAGATGAATGTAAAAGTGTTTATGGGAAGGAGGAAAATTCTGCAAACCAAATTATCCTTAATATTTTTCATAGATATAAAGTAATGGGCAAGAAATGCCCAGATGAGATATCAATAGTTTCTTTAGTATATAACAGCTTCTTTAACTGTAATGGTCATAATGGTAATTAAGCAGATTGTCTGAAAAGCTTCTTTTTCTTTGAAATCTGTTTGGGTTGTGGACCACTTTTTCTTTTTTCTGGCCACTTTTTTCTTAAATTTTTTTTATTTAAATTTTCAACATTCATTTAAACAAAATTTTGAGTTCCAAATTTTCTCCCCATTTCTCCCCTCCCCCACCCCAAAACTCCAAGTATTCTAATTAATCCTATCGCCAATCAGCCTTCCCTTCTAACATT
The DNA here is from genome assembly GCA_028658325.1 of Potorous gilbertii. Classification (NCBI taxonomy): domain Eukaryota; kingdom Metazoa; phylum Chordata; class Mammalia; order Diprotodontia; family Potoroidae; genus Potorous; species Potorous gilbertii. The sequence continues at coordinate 715 of JAQQSK010008147.1, read as the reverse complement.
CCTCCCTTCCCTTATCCCCATCTTCTCTATTGTTCTGTAGGGCAAGATAAATTTCTATGCCCCATTACCTGTATTTCTTATTTCCCAGTTGTATGCAAGAACAATACTCAACAGTTGTTCCTAAAACTTTAAGTTCCAACTTCTCTTCCTTCCTCCCTCCCCACCCATCCCCATTGGGAAGGCAAGCAATTCAATATAGGTCATATATATGTAATTTTGCAAATGGCTTCCATAATAGTCATGTTGTGTAAGACTAACTATATTTCCCTCCATCCTATCCTGCCCCCCCATTTCTTCTATTCTCTCTTTTGACTTTGTCCCTCCCCAAGAGTGTTGCCTTCTAATTGCTCCCTCCTCCCATTGACCTCCCTTCCATCATCCCCCAACCCTGCTTATCCCCTTCTCCCCCACTTTCCTGTATTGTAAGATAGTCATCATACCAAAATGAGTGTGCATTTTATTCCTTCCTTGAGTCAAATGTGATGAGAGTAAACTTCATGTTTTTTTCTCACCTCCCCCCTTTTCCCCTCCACTGAAAAGTCTTTTACTTGCTTCTTTTATGAGAGATAATTTGCCCCATTCCATTTCTCCCTTTCTCCTCCCAATATATTCCTCTCTCAACCCTTAATTTCATTTTTTAGACATAATCCCATCCCATTCAACTCATCCTGTGCTCTCTCTCTGTGTGTGTGTGTGTGTGTGTGTGTGTGTGTGT
>JAQQSK010008146.1:0-13634 GCA_028658325.1 Potorous gilbertii | reverse complement strand
ACACATGCACAAAAACATATATATATATATATATATATATATATATATTAATTGATGATCAGTGGTTTCTCTCCATAATCCAAAACAAAGATAGCTGTCACAAGACATTGTTGGAAAATCAAACTAGCAAGTGCTTTTCTAGTCAGATTGTATTTGCCATTGAGTCCTTCAAGGGTTGGAATTTCACTTGTCCTCTGGACTTGATGGAAGCATTTTGCTGCATCCTTCCTCATTGCTGTTGCTATGACCCTTTGCTAACTCCTAAGGCCAACCGCTAAGGTCAATTTTTTTTGTCTTACCTGTTCAGTCTGTGCTGGCTTCTAAGTCAGGATATTTATTTATGGGAAGTTCCTGTCTTTTGTGATATTTGCTCTCTAACTGCTTTTGATTGGCAATTAATAGATTTTTACCAAGTCCTAATGAAAACAGAAGCTGCCCTCAAATGTCCTAGGCATGAATGTTTTAAACAGAAATCTAATTACTTGCAGGATTTATCTAATTACCTACTTTTATCCTATTTCCTTTCCCTTCCAAAGATATTTTAGATACCTCTTTCTGCTTCCTTGTCTGAATAATCTCTGAACTTTCAAACATTAAATAATGGCAAATAAGAGAGAGTTTATAATAAAGTGCTAGTTTGGCCAGAACCAAGTGCCAAAATGTGTGGCATGGATCATAAACACTGGAAGAGCTCCAAAGATGGACAGATAAAGGTAGGTAATCAGCAAAGACTCTAGTGCTCACATGAGGTAGTTCTATGACTAAACCTTGAGTGACTCCAAGAAGCTGCAGCATGTGCAGGAGTCATACCTCAGCCTGATTTAGCCTGTCTACTGAGATAGTTTACTGAGGTATGACTACTGCACATGCTGCAGCTTCTTGGAGTCACAGGTGAAAGCTGAGTGCCAGACACCAAAGGTAGATGAGCAAGCTTTCCGATCAGAGGTGCTGGTCCTTCTTGAACACCCTATATGCCCCTGGTAGAAGAAAGGGGGAAATAGCATATGCAAAGGCACATGGACAGGAGGAAGTTGAAGAGACTGGCTTAACCTGAGCAGAAAGTGGTATAGGAAATGATGATCTTTGCCAGGTTCTATAATCAATCACCAAGCACTGATACAGCACCCATAATGTTCCAAACATTCTGCTAGGTTCTGGGCATATAGGAAAAAAATCCTCTTCTTAGAACACAACATGTCTATTTATATATAAGGAAACAGAACAATAAATGTCAGATGAATGAGACAGGACAGGGGAGGAGCACTAGTAGCTGGAGAGATTAGCAAAGGCCACCTGTCTAAGATAGGCCTAAGTTCAAGATGAGCATTTTAGATATGGGGATAACTGATGCAAGAGGTTGAAGGAAAGAGATGTAATGCTGTGTATTGGGAATAGCAGGGTCATTTTGTGGAATGCAAGTGTACATGGAGGGGAGTGATCATTAGGGTAGAAATATAGTTTGGGCCCAGTTTGTAAAATGTTTTTATATACCAAAAACTTGGTGGTGGGGAGTATATTTGCCCCTAAAATTAATAAGGAACTACTCACGTTTACTGAGTAGAGGAGTAACGTAGACCTTCATTTAGTAAAATCACTTTGGCAGCTCTTTGGAAGATGAATTGGAGTGGGGAAAGACTTGAGACAAGAGACCATTTTGCAAGGCACTGGAATTGTACAGGTAAGAAATGACGTGGGTCTGAATTAAGGCATTAATTGTGTAAGTAGAAAAAGGTGATGGATGAGAAAGATATTATAAAGTTAGAAAGGAAAAGATCTGACCTGAGGCACTGACTATGATGGAAGCCTCAAATGTAAGATTTCCAATGTTCCATGTGTGAACTGTAACCACAGAAATTGAACCTTTCCCCAAAGCCAAAATCATTTGTTCACTAATGAGACAGCTCTATTCTCTTGTGTTAAATGCAGGATTTTGGAGAAGATGATTCCCTCTACATTACCAAGGTGACAACTATTCACATGGGCAATTACACCTGTCATGCCTACGGCTATGAGGAGCTGTACCAGACTCACGTCCTTCAGGTGAATGGTTAGTAAATGGTACATCTGCAGCCCTTGCCCCACTGACGGCCTTCCTCTAAGCAACGCTGTATGTCATTCTTGTTATGTGTTACTTATGGACACACTCATGGGTCCACTCATGTGGGCATATACACGCTCCAAAATATGGAAATTACCCCTTTCCACTCAAATGAAAAAAGACCTGAGTCCTTAAGACTCTACTTCTCATATACTTTGTAAATCAGAAAGTTGAAACTAACCATTTATTTATACTGTGAAAATAATAAGAAATTTCCCATTGGTCTACAGTTCTCCCTCAGAATCATTCTGCTCCCCATGGGTAATTGCATGGGTGAGATGGGAGTGGAGGTGAAATCATACTGTCCATTATTTGGGTAGGCTCATGTCATGTCCATGCTAGAGTGTGGCAGGTTTGGGCACCAATGAAGGGGCGGGGGAAATTCTGAAAAACAATCTGTCAATCTAAAACAGCATCTGAAAAAGGCCACACTACCTTCCTTGCTACAGCAGTGATGAAAGCATCAAACACATTTGTTTTTCAGACAGCTTTCCCTCAGGCAAGGTCTGAGAAGTCAGAGCCTGTGTGAGTCTCTGCTTACTGAAAGCCATTTCTTCTACCCCTCCTCTCCTAGCTAGAAACTCCCCCGTCATGTCCATGAGCAGCTTGGTTTGAGTCAAGTTTAGGGAGCAAGCCAAGCAGACTGCAAAGATTTTAATGCATTCATGACCCTGTTAACACTATTTCTTTACCTGAAAGAAGTGTACAGTACCAAATGGCAACTTGAGATCTGAAAAGATTAGTTCCTCTTCCCTCTAACCCAAATATGGCAGTGTTTTCCTCCTGGTACTGAGACTAAATTGCCTCACGTTATCCTCCCTCACCAAAATAAATAAAATAATAATTAATAGAAGTAATATATTTATTCATTCCTAAGAATTCTCAGACCCTTTTCTGATGGAAGAATTAGTCTGCCTAAACAGAGACAACTTACTGACCATCTTAAAGTGGTACACAGTTGTGCCCCTGACTTGGGAGTTGCTTGAGCTGGATTTTAGTCCCAGTGCTGCTACTAATTAGATGTTTGACCTTGGATAAGTCCTTTGATCTCTCTTGCACCCTCTTCATCTCTCTATAAAACATGGCAGTTAGTTGAAGTCAGTATCCTGGGTTTGTATTCAGAAGACTGCTTTCAAGTCATAACTATACTACTTCCTATCTGGGTGATTTCTTTGGACCTCATTTATGAAAGCAAAATTTGGGCTAACTAGTCTGTGTTGGGAAATTTCTCCGCCTTGGTTCCTGGAGAATCCAGTGAGAATTTCACCCATCAGGGGGTCCAAAGAGAAGCAATCAGATAAAGTGAGGAGCCAAATACAAAGGAAAAGCAATTTATTAGTGTATTAAGGAAGAGTGATTACCAGTAGCAGCTTCAGTTTCTAAGGTTTCAGCCTTGGTTTACGTGGCTTTTTAGATCCACTTAGAGTACACAGCCAATCATGCTATGGTAGCAACATGCTGTGATAATTTTAGACAGGAAGGTGACATCTTTTAGAGGGAAGAGTAGAAGAACAGAAAACCCCAAGGGAGAGAGTGTTTTGTGGCAAAACCTTTTATATATAAAGTTGGAAAGATTTGTTATTTAGGGAACACTTATACTCCCTGTTCAAGAGGACAGGAAGTAGGTGACCAGATTTTTTTTTTACAACTGGTATAGAGGTCCATTTGTTCTATGAAACCAGGAACAACATTGGTGATGAAGAAAGAAAATTGGGCTGCTAAACCCTATGAGATGTCTTCTATCCATGAACCCTAAATGACTTTGTAATAGTGGATGAAGATAAATGCACATGTAGAAAGATACACCTATATGTGTCTGTATACATACATGCATATGTGTGTATCTATAGAATAATAAGTAAATACAAACTATATTCAAAATAAGTACAAAGTAATTGTTTTTGCAGGGGAAAGGTATTCAATAAAGATGTCAAAGAATGTGACCTCAACAAAACTTTGAAGGAAACAAAACTTTCTAATAGGTGCAGGTGAGACAGAAGTACCTTTCAGAATAAATGAAGGGCAGCCAATATAAAGGCCTAAGACTTAGAAGTAGGAGATGAAGTATCATATATAGGAAAAGCAAGAAGGGCAGTTTAGCGCAATTAGAGAATGTGAGAAGATGGGTAATGTATAATCGAGCTGAAATGGTAGGAAGAGCTGTTCAATGGAGCCATGCTATGAGACATTGTGTGAAAGAAACTAGGGGTATTTAACCTGAATAAGAGAAGTCTTCAGAGGACATGTAATAGCTAACTTCAACTATTTGAAGTACTGGCATGTGGGTGGATTAAGTTTGCTTTATTTGAGGCCACAGTTTAGTCCTAGGAGCAAGGGAAGTCAGCTATGGACGGAAAGACCTGGACTTCATATATAGGATAACCTTTCTAACAATTAGAGATGTCCAAAAGTCAAATGGGCTGCTATAAGAAGTGGTGAAATGCCTATTATGGAGTATCTTTCAGCAGAGTAGGGATGACTACTGGTCTGAGATGTTGTGGAAGGGTCTTCTGCTTAAGTTTGGGGAAAGGTTCTATGATTCTAAATTCTCTTAAAATTACAAAAAATTAAGCTATAATAGTGGATGAGGCTTTTTGTTATGCCAGATCTTTGTATAAGTTGTTATATTTTATTTCTTCTTTATCTCTAAGGTCCTTTCCACTTCCAAATCCTAAGAAACATTGTATTGGACAGGAGCACAGAGTAATCTAAATCTCTTAAGCGCATTCCAACATATTTCATACTTTAAGGGGATATATCTTAACTATTTAACTCTCTGTAACCTTTACTATGAGGTGTTTTAAGCATATGGTAACAGGAAAGGTCCTGAACTTTCCTAGATTCAAACCCCAACTCTATTCACAATATTATATAATTTCCTGACTTGCCAATATGGGAAGACTCAACTCTCGGGTGATCACTTTCTACATCCTCATATTCCTTCTTAGGACTGAATTCCATGCATCACATTGGAAAATATGAATTATTTTTCAGGGTCATTGTGGCAAGTAGTGTCACTCTCATCTAGTTACTGGAGAAACAGGCTTATTGATTAAATGGTCTTCCTAAGATCACATGTAGACAAACCATGTAACTTGGTCAAATTTTCATTTAACCTTCAATGGTCTCATTTTCTTTTCTCTATTAAATAAGGGATTTTGACCTGATGACCTTTAAGGTCTCCATCAGCACTGGAATCTATTATTTTGACTACGACTCACTGTGTATCAGCTTAGTATTAGGTATTGAATATAATTTCTCACTAACTATCAAGTACTATGATAGGTCAACAAAGAGGGAAATCAGTTTAGACCAGAATAATTAACAAACCCTACAAAGGGAGAAGGATTTGAATGAATAGAAAGAAAGGAGGGAAGGGGGCATTTCTGTTGGTGGGAGCAGTATGAATAAGGTATAGAGGCCAAAATCAGAACAGTATGATATTGAAAGGACTGATTTGGTTCAAGCAGGGATTTAATTAGAAAAATGTAGGACATAAATTGGATATTCCTACCTGATAGTTTAGGAAAACATCTCATTTGAGAAATGTTTTAGTTTGCTATGTTTTTTAACAATAAAATGGAACCCCACTTCATAATTTGGTTAGGATAAAGAAAAGTAAGAATTGATCATGTCTTCTTTGGATCTCTAGCTCAGACTTTCAGATAGGCTGAGATAGCCACTCACTTCCATGTGACGTAGCACCCTCTCTTAGAGACATCTTATCTTTGAGAAATCTGTATAGCATAAAAAATCTCCGTTGTAGTTAAAATTTTCAGTGAGCAATAATGTCCCTATAATCTGACTGCCTTGAGAATGTCAAAAAGAAAGGAAAAGAGTCTAGGAATAAATGAATGAACATTTAGTAAGCACTTTTTATATACAAAGCACTATGTTAAGTAAGCAGAATACAAACAGAAAAGTAAGATGGTCCTTACCCTTAAGCAGTTCACATGTTAACATGGAATCAGCACTGAGACACAGACTGGAGGTTTCAGGTTCAAGTAGGATTCAATCAACTAATGTGCTTACTATTCTATATAATAATATATATTATATATATAATATGTATATTATATATAATGTGCTTACTGCCTCCCAACATTGTGCAAAGAGCTGAGAATACAGAAAGATACAAAAGACACTCCTTGTCCTCTGGGTGCTTACAATATAAAGGGGAAGGCACTGATAAAACAAATGGATCAGTCAGTAAACATTTAAGTTCCTTCTATGTGTTCTAGTGGCAGCTAGAAGGAGACGCAGTGGATAGAATGCTGACCGTGAAGTCAGAAGGTCAGACTTTCAAATCTTACCTCAGACATTAACTGTGTGACCCTGGACAAATCATTTAATCCTGTTTGCCTGAGTTTCTTCATCTATAAAATGAGTTGAAGAAGCAAATGGAAAAGCAGTATCTCTGCAAGAAAACTCCAAATGGTGTCACAAAGAGTTAAACAACTAAACAGAGAACTGAAACGCCTGAACAACAAAAATTGTGCCAGGAACTATTAATTTCTGGGGATACAAAATGAGTCAAAAGATAGCCCCTGCCCTCAAGGAATTTAAAATCTAATGAGGGAAAGCAAATGATATATATAGGATAAATAGGAAATAGTTATCAGAGAGAAGGTGCTAGAATGGAGGGATTTGGAAAGTCTTCCTGTGGAAAGCGGGATTTTAGTTGGGACATAATAGAAAACAGTCAGGAGAGCTTTCTAGGCCTAGAGGACAGCCAGAAAGAATGCCAATAACTGAAAAGTGAAGTGTCTTTTAAGTAAGGTGTAAGAAAGTTTCGTATTTGATCCTGGAGGAGCCTCTGAAATTTATTGTCCTGGAGGAGGGTGGTAAGTTGTGGGGGGGGTGACATGATTGGACATAACTCTTTAAGGAAATCACTTAAGTGGCTGAATGGAGCATGAGTTGGAGTAGGGATGGAATCTATGGCAATAATCCAGGTGATGTGGACTGATAGAGGGTTACTAGTAGAGTAGTGGCAGGGTCAGAGCACAGAAGGAGGCACATACAAGAGATGTAATAAAGGTGAAATCAGTAGTCCTTGGCAATAGATTGGATGTATGGCATCAGAATAAAGGAAGGATTCCAGATTAATACCTGGTTTGCTAACCTGAGGGATTAGAAGGATGATCTTTTACTCTCCTGTATTAAGGAATGTGGGGGTGAAGGGAGAGTTAGAACAAGAATGAGATCCATTTTGGACAGATTGAGTTTAACATGTCTGTTGGACATCTAGGGTGAAATGTCTGAATGGCAGTTGGAAATATGAGACTGGAGGTCAGCAGAGTGATTGACACAGGGATTTGGGTACCATAAGCATTAAAATGGCAGCTGATGAGATCAACAAGTGAAATTCTATAGAGGGAGAAGAGAAGAAGACTCAGGACAGAACCAACTCTGAGGGAAACCTATAGCAAGAGGGTATGACCTAGAGAATCTACCAAAGGTAATTGAGGAGCATTCCTATAGGTAGGAGGAGAATCAGGAAGTAATTTTTGAAGTAAGTAGGTTGAAGAACTGAGTAGTTAGGATATTTATGGGAAAGTCAATATGTATGTTGAAGTCCCCTCATGAGGGCTGGAGTTGAGGAGAGAAAAATTGTGACTCAGTTACTGAACTCACTTAGGAAAAAAAGGGAGTGACCTGGAGATCTGTAGACAATAGCTATCAGTTTTTTGATTGGGCAATAAATATGAATAAGTAGGATACACATCCAAGGAAGGGATGATACGGAGTGATGGAGTTAGGAGGAGAATGTAAAATTAACAATTGGAAGCAACTATTCCAATTCCTCCACCTCTCCTAGTTAGTTAAGGACAATGAATGAAGGTACAGCCATTATTGGAAAGGGTGTGTTATCAGGTGGAAGCCAGGCTTCAGAAAGAACTAGTAGAGAGAATGAATCTAAATTTAAAATGAAGGCAGATTTGTTGGATATTCAATAGGCATTCCATAGGGCACAGTGAAATGACTGAGTGGGGGTAAGCTGAATCTTTGGGGTATCAGGTTAAGGGGGATGACGAGAATGGGAAATTTCTCAGTTGGGGGCAGGAAATGTGACTTTTGATGATGATATGCAGGAGTTCAGTCACTGGAATATTAGAGTATGACCAGGTTTGAGAATATTCACCATTGAGTATGCTTCTTGTCTTCCCTACAGAGGTTGGAAACTTGACTGAAGGCAAGTGAAATATGAGATGTGTGGTATATGGTCACTTCACAACACCTTATCCCTTCAAAGGCTGGAGATTAGATGGGAAAAGGGTGAAGGTAGAGATTGAAGTTAGGACAAAGAAGTCTCATTTATCACCAACTTTTGTCTTCCTATTCTCTCAATGGATAGGAGCAGAAGGAGGTAGAATACCAGAAGTCAAAGGAAGAATATCTCTTCTTTTTTTACTGGAGGTTTTCCACACCCAAGTTGAGAAATTGGGCTAGTAACAAAAAGTGGAATTGGTCCTCTCACCTGAGGAGGCTGAAAAAAATGATATACTCCCTGCAAAGAGGGAAGTCCTTTGTGGTAGATAGAAGACACCCAGCAGGGACCATTGTACCCAGCAGGAAGTGGAAAACACAAGGTATTAGATCAGTCTCAGAAGCTATGGCTACTCCTCTCACCTGCAGGATCTGGCAATGAGGACCCAGCCAGTCATAGCAAAGTGACAATAATGCATCTTTATTAATGTCATTTCTCTTAATAAAATCTAGGACTTTCTGGGCAATAACTTTCTTTTCTGGATCTTCAGTAGATATAGCTACTGAGAAGGGGGAGGGGTGGTTATTGCCCATACAAAGACAGCTGATAGGTTGTATCCTCCACAAAATTTGCTCCGTGGGTCATCACTGTGGGGGTGGTAATGATAAGGGGACTGATGGTAGGGGATGGGAGTGGAAAGCAAGGAGGATACTGTTATTCCTAGGATGGTTGCATTCTGTGTCCTGACTGTCTTCAATGGTATCCATTGGGAGGTGGTGGTGGTTTGCTTGCCAGGTCCGAACAGACAGAATTACTGAAGCACAACTTGGTATAGTGTAAAGGTTACTTGCTTTAGGGTTAAAGGACCTGAATTTAGAATGCAGTGCTGATCAACAACTCTACTACTATTTACTGTCTTAGCTGCCTAGGGCACCAGGAGGTTAAGAAACTTAAATGGAGATTATGCAAGGAGTACATTCCTGCTCTTGTGCCAGATTTCTATATGCAACACTATAGTCTGTATAACTTATTACCCTTTTAAGAATTACCAGAAGGTTGGAAGCCAGAGATTATAACCTTTTCTGTGTCATGAACGCTTTTGGCAGCCTGATAAAACTTATGGGCCTCTCTTCAGAACAATGTTTTAAAGTACATAAAATAAAATACATGAGAATATAAAGGAAATCAATTCAAGTGAAATATGGTTATCAAAAAATTAAAGCATTCAAGGAACCCGAGTCAAAAACTGCTGAGTGCCTCTTTTTGACCCATGAGAATGAATTATGAAGGGACAGTTCTAACCCATCTCTTCCTAACAAGTTGTTATTCATTTCTCTCCTCAGTTACAGGGACAGCTAGGTAGCACCATGGATAGAGTGCCAGACTTGAAGTCAGGAAGACCTAAGTTCAGTCTGGTTTCAGATATTTACTAGATGTGAGACTCGAAGCAAGTCACTTAACCTCTGTTTGCCTTAAAATAAGGAAATATAAAATGAAGATAATAGCACCTACCTTCTAGAGCTGTTGTCAGGATCAAATGAGATCATTTTAAAGTGTTTGTTTAGCACAGCACCTGCCACATAGTAGCTCTGTATATATTTTAGTTGTCGCTACTGTTATTATAAGCCTACCTCCTTACAGTCCTATAACCCACCCTCGTATCCATTCTACTACTTTCTCACACATACAAGGTCCTATCTCCCTTCCTCATACCATATGAGTTCTCACTGTTTGGGAAATTCAGAGAGGGGAGAAATCAATATGATCTGTAGTAGAGTAACCCAGGAATGCTTTATAGGGGAAATAGACTTGGGTCATGCCTTTTAAGAAAAGGATCAGGTGGCAACATAGAAAAGAAATTTGAAGCTAACAAAGTATTTACTGAGTAAAATGTACTTGCAAGATAACCCTGCTCAATATTATGTAGATAAAAAGATGAGTAGGACTTGGTTCCCCACCCTATTGCGTAGGAGGGGAAAGAAGACAAGAACATAAGTTAATGTAATTTAGGGGAGATAATAAGATGAAATGGAAAGTGCACTTAACTTAGAAGTCAAAAGATCTGAGTTCAAGTCCATCTCAATTCTTCCAAAGCTGTGTGACATTTCAATGGGTCATTTTTCTCAATTGAAAAGCCATATGGAATAATGGAAAGAGCTTTAGATTTGCCAAAAGGCACCAAGTCTTGAGTCCCGATTGTAGCGTGGCTGTTGGACGATGGGTAAGTCATTTAACTTCTTTATAGATGAGTAAAGGGAGGTCCTTAGAACAGGGAGACAGCATTGTGAACCTGGGAAGTTAAAGGTCTGGAGTTGAATTTTAATTTTGTTTTTGTGCCTCTGTCTCCTCATCTGTAAAATGAAGGAATTATATTTAATACCAGCTCCAATGTCTGCATTCCAATGTGACTTTCCCAAAGCACAACTAACAAATTCTAAAACAAATTCAAACCCAGATTTTGGGTTTGAACACAACTTTACCTCTGACCATAGGCAGAAAAAAGTGACTCCATGTCTGCCACTGATTGACTCCCCAGTATAAGGGAAAGTTCCTATGTACCCAATGACTGGTTTACTCATTTTCTGATTATAATCAATTTAGCAGGTTACATCTAATAAAGATACAAAAGGTGAGGAAATTTACCTGCTTTTCACTTTGCAAATCCACAAACACCCCTTCTTCAGGTTTTCATTAGTTCTATGATTGAGTACAGTGTGGGTGCAGCATGTCCTTTAAGTGACAAAGGAGTAACTAACAGTTGTTCTTTTTCTCTGTTCAACTACTATATATGAGCCACTTATTCCTTTCATTTTCCTTGATGTTAATAATGCCACTAAAAATCCTCTGTAATTAACGTGTTTCAGGAAAACATATTGGTTTTCTCTTAAAATTGCAAAATCTTCAGGTTAAAACAGGCAAATCTATATAAGGCACAAGACTCTTTTCTTGGTGATGCATTCCTCATCCCCCGATGTGAAGCTTGCAAGGTGAAAGGAAGCATAAATATGTCATCCAGTAAGAACTACAGTCGACAAAGCCCAGGCCAGGGTAATAAACAGATTTGGTAGATTACTCTGTTGTTTAGGGAATGAATGGCTGCTCATCTGAACTGTGGGGAGGTCATGGGTCTTTTAAATTTAATAGATTAATCATATCGGTCTGACTTTTTAGTTCCTTCCTCTGCAAGGCTGGCAGAAGGTTTGCTCAGATGGTCATGAATCATGCCACTGTCTTGGCTTCATATTGTGGGAACCTCCTGTATTGAACCAGCCATGCCAAGTCATTCCCATAATTGGACCAAGGTGATAATGATAGTGGAGGAGTACCTAGGAGATGGGCAATGGCAGTAACTCACCTTGGGCCCACTGAGTGAAATGATTCTGATATAGTCAATGCTGCTATAGCCTGGGGGTTGGTATCCCAAACTCAATGAGATGAGAAAGTCAGTGAAGGGGAAATTCCCATCCCAATCAAACCAAATAGACATGGTCTGGTCACAGGACCACATTTCTCCCCTTTGTGCCTTTCTGCAACTGACCATTAAGTGGATTGGCTCATAATTATTGTTTTATGTTAACAGCCACATAGGATTTGTCTGTCTTTCTCTTTTCATCTTTAATGTCCCCTGAGTATTCTTCCCTCTCCCCTCATTTTTCCTATTGTCACTACATATCTTCAATCTTCTCCCTTCCCTCTGGCTTCCTTCCTTCTCCTGTTTTAGCTGTCTGCTTCTTCCTCAAACTGTCCAGAATGACAGGCTGAGTTTGCTGCCCCACAATCATCATCCACATAAGTACCTTCTGATCTATGATGCTACTCACCTGTTCTGTACTTTAGAGTACATTCCTTATCCCTTGGTACACTAATTAGGAAAGGGATCCCCATGGCATACTTGCACAGGCTTCCTACAGGTGGAAAGAAGCCTCCTAGGCAATCATTGAAAAAAGGAACAAAACATCTCCAGGTTGTTTGGACAAGTCTAAAGTTTGCAGACACTTCTAATTTTGGTTTGGACGTTCCCTTCTCCCCTAGCATCAGGAGAGATCTAACTGCAGTTTCAGGGCTGCCCTTCAGAATACTAGATATATATGTCTTAAGTGCCTTTGATACACCTGCAGCATCACAGAGCCTGGAGAATGCAGCAGCCCCAGGCTCTTGTTTCACATCACCAGCAGCCTATTTGAACTTAAAGCTGGGAAATAAAGGTAACAGCTGGAGAAATAGTGGACAAATTCAGCAGTGAGGGACAGTACACAAAAGGCACAGAGATGGTAAATAATATGACAAAAACTAAATGGTAAATGGTCCAGTTAGTTGGAATTAGAGTGAAGTAGGACTATAAGGGTTGTATGTTGGAGCAGTTTGATAAAAGGCCTTGAAAACTTGGATATCGATTTTATATTTCACTTAAGAAGCAAAAGAACCAGCTGTGTCTTTTGAGCAAGGGAGCTTTGGAGAAAATTATTTGACTGAATGTCTGAAGGATAGATTGTAGAAGGTTGAATCCAGAGACTGGGAAAGCAGTCCAGAATTGTTACCTAAAAAGAGATGATAAGAGTCTAAACTAGGATGTTAACTGTGGAAAGTACATGATTTTAAAAATAAGAGCCCACATTTACAGTCTATGGAGATTTCTTTATAAATACCCTATAAAACAATTTCATAAATCAAGAAAGAGACTCAGAAAAGTGAATTCACTTACCTACACATAAAGATAAGAAGAAGAAGAGGCAGACCTTGAACCCAAGTCATCTGAGTTTGGGGTCTTTCCAATATACTTAATGTCAAATATAAAAAATTAAGGATTTTGGGGTGCCAGACAAGATGGTGGAGTAACAGTAAGCTCCACCCCACTGCTGCTCCACAAAGATCTTAAAAACACAACAGACTGTCTTTTTTTTCAATGCTATCAGCAATTTATTAATAGTTAAATTCCATAGTCTCTTCTCAATTCTCACCCTTCTTGACCTCTCTGTGGTCTTAGACATCACTGAGAAACCTCTGGGAAACTCTCTTCTCCCTTAGTTCCCTTACCATTCTCTCCTGGTCCTCCTTCTACATGGCTGATCATGCATACTCAGTCTCTTTAGCTCAGACTGAGTCTTAATCAAAAATTCTTGACAAAATGGTAGTATGTCATTTTTCCAGACCAAGTCATCCTAGCAAAATAGAAAGTGAGGTTTGTGGACACTGGGAATGGGTTCTAGGCACAATGTCCTTCTAGAACATTCTCAGGCAGGGACTGAGCAAAGGCTAACCTTTGACCATGCACCAAGGCAGGAAGGGATCCTACGTTTGGCTCAGAGGGGCCTGACATTGTGGAGA
>JAQQSK010008145.1:0-13634 GCA_028658325.1 Potorous gilbertii | reverse complement strand
AAGAATGCCTTAAAAAGCAGAATTAGTCAAATGGAAAAGGAGGTCCAAAAACTCACTGAAAAATGTAGTTCTTTAAAAATTAGAATGGAGCATATGGAAGCTAATGACTTTTTGGGAAATCAAGGAAGTATAAAACAAAACCAAAAAAATGAAAAAATAGAAGACAATGTGAAATATATCAGGATCAAGGAGAAAATATAACAAGTAACTAGGAAGAACAATTTAAGTATTGTAGAAACACAATCAGGATAACACAGGATTTAGCAGCTTGTATACTAAGGGATCAAAGGGCTTGGAATATGATATTCCAGAGGTCAAAGGAGATAGATTTAAAACCAGGAATCACCTACCCAGCAAAACTGAGTGTAATACTTCAGTGGAAAAAATGGATTTTCAATGAAATAGAGGACTTCCAAAAATACCTGTTGAAAGGACCAGAGCTGAATTGAAAATTTGACTTTCAAATACAAGAATCAAGAGAAACATGAAAAGTTAAACAAGAAAAAGAGAAGACATAAGTTACTTATTAAAGCTGAATTGTTTACATTCCTACATGGAAAGATGATATTTGTAACTCATGGGACCTTTTTTAGTATTAGAGTGGTTAGAGAGAATATGCATATATATGTATGTATGTGTGTGTGTATGGGCATGTTTGCATGTGTATATTACACATGTGTAGGTATGTATATATACATGGGTGTATGTGTGTAATATATTATATGTATATATATTGTATGTATATGATGTATATGTACTCTCTCAATATATACATACATATGTGTATATATGTGTGTGTATACACACACACACACATATATTTGAAGAGAGACAGAGGGCACATGGTGAACTGAATATGAAGGGAGAATACCGAAAAAAATAAAATTTACTGTTAAGTAGAATGTACTAGGAGTTAAAAGAAAGGGAGAGGTAGAATGTAGCAAATGATCTCACATAAGAGAGGCAAGAAAGAGCTTTTATAATGGAGGGGAAGGAACAGGAGATGAAAGGAAATAAGTTACCCTTACTCTCATGGGATGTGGTTTAAGGAAGAAATAACACACACTGAATTGGATATGGAAATATATTTTACCCTGCAGGAAGGCAGGGGGGAAGGGAATTAGAGAGGGAAGATAATATAAGGGACAGTAAATTGGGGAAAGGGATAATCATTAGCAAACACTGTTGTAGAAGGGCAGGTTGAGGGAGAGAATGGAATAAATGGAGGGCAGGCTAGGACTGAGGGAAATGTGGTTAGTTTTTTGCAGCATAACTATTTGGGAAGTGATTTACATGGCTACACATGTCTGACCCATATTGAATTGCTTGCTTTCTCAATGTGGGTGATGGGGAAGGAGAAAGGGAGAGAATATGGAACTCAAGGCTTTAATAATGAGTTTTAAAAATTATTTTAGCATGCAACTGTGAAATAAGATGTACAGGCAATGGGATATATAAATCTATTTTGCCCTGCAGGAAAATAGAGGTGAAGGATAAGGAAGGAAGAGAAATAAAGGGGAGGACAGACTGGAGGAAGGGGTGGATGGGGTACATGCTGTTCTGGGATGGGGGGAGATGGGGAGAAAATTTTGAATTCAAATTCTTGTGGAAATGAATGTTGAAAAATGAAAAATAAATTATATATAAAATTATATATAAATATATATTTATATTTAAACATATTTATATATAAAAATTATATGTATAAAAGAAAAAATCATACCACCTATGAGATATGTCTATGGGAAGTATGTGATCAGTTTTTTAATAGTGTGATCTTTAATATTAAGGCCATATATCCATTTAGAATGTATTGTGGATTATGGTGTAAAGTGTTAGTCTAAGCCTAATTTCTGTCAGATGGTTTCCCAGTTCTCCCATCAGTGTTTATCAAATAAAGAGTTTTTACTATGTAATTTATATTTTTTGCTTCATTAAGCAGTGAATTATCTAGTATCATTGTTTCTTATTCTCTCTTGTCTAGTCTGTTCCATTGATTTCCCTCTCTATTTTACAAGTATTCCATCATATCCTCAGTAAATAATGATAGTTTATCTCCTCTTTACCCATACTTATGCCTTAATTTCTTTCTCTTATCTTATTTTTGTAGCTAGTATTTCATGGGCTTACTTAAACTCTCCCCTAAACCCATCCAAATACCTGTAAAAATGAATCTAAACTAATTCTAGGGCAGCAGAACCCACAAAATGACAGAGTGAAACTAATTTAGAGCCATGGTACCACTCAAGAAGGATTTTGAAATAAGAGAAGTAGAGGAAAAATTGGGAAAAGAAATGAGAGTGATACAAGAAAATCATGAAAAATGAGTCAACAGCTTGCTAAAGGAGACCCAAAAGTACCGAAGAAAATAAGACTCCATTAAAAATCAAGAAATTTTAAAACAAAACAAAAAATAATGAAAAAATAGAACGCGATGTGAAATATCTCATGGGATAAAAAGCCTGACCTGAAAAATAGATTGAGGAGAGATAACTTTAAAAATTATTGAACTACCTTAAAGCTATGATAAAAAATAAAACAGCCTGGACACCGTCTCTCAAGAAGTTATTATAGAAAAATGCACTGATATTCTGGAACCAGAGGGTAAAACAGAAATTGAAGGCATCCACTGATCACCTCTTGAAAGAGAGACTAAAAGGAAAACCCCTAGGAATATTGTAGTCCAATTGCAGAGTTCTTAGGTCAAGGAGGAAATACTGTAAGCATCCAGAAAGAGAGAATTCAAGAATTATGGAAACACAATCAGAATAACACAAGATCTAGAAGCTTCTACATTAAGGGACCAAAAGGCTTAGAATAGAATATTCCAGAAGTCAAAGGAGCTGTGGTTAAAAACAAGAATCACCTACCCAGAAAAACTGAGGGGGAATGGACATTCAATGAAATACAGGACTTATTAAGTCGGACTGTTTACATTCTTACATTGAAAAATGATCTTTGTAACTCATGAGACCTTTCTCAGTATTAAGGTATTTGGAAGGTATATAACTCACACACATATGCATATATATGTACATATATGCATGCACACCCATATGTATATGCATGCATGTATACATGTACATATATGTATATACACAACACACATGTATATATATACATACTTGCATACACACAGAGGTGGGGCACAGAGTGAGTTGAATATGAAGAGATGATATCTAAAAACATAAAATTAAGGGGTGAAAAAAGGAATGTACCAGGAGGAGGAGAAAGGGAGAGGTAGAATGGGGTAAATTATCTCACCTAAAATGTGCAAGAAAAATCTTTCACAGTGTAGGGAAAGAGGAAGGAGGTGAAAGGGAATGAGTGAACCTTATCCTCATCAGATTTGACTTAATGAGGGAATAACAAACACATTCAATTGGATATGGAAATCTATCTTACCCTACAGGAAGGTAGGGAGGAAAGGGATAAAATAAGGGGAGGTGATTATAGAAGGTAGGGTAGATTGAGGGAGGGGGTTGTCAGAAGCAGAGACTTTTGAAAAGGGACAGAGTCAAAAGAGAGAATAGTATGAATAGAGAGTGAGATAGGATGGAGGGAAATTATCTTTCTCAATATGATTATTATGTAAGTGTTTTGCATGACCACATATGTATAACTTATATTGAATTGCTTGCCTTCTCAATGAGGATGAGTGTAGAGAGAGGAAATTCCAAATTCCCAAAATTTTAAAAATATGTGTTGAAAATTGTTTTTAAATGCGACTGGGAAATAAGATATACAGGCAAGAGGATACAGAAATCTATCTTGCTCTACCAGAAAATAGAAAAGCAAAGAAAGGAAGGAGATAAGAGAAGGGAATATGGGTGATAGAAGAGAGGACAGATTGGAGGAAGGGGTAATCAGAATGCACACCATCTTGGGGTGGGAGAAGGGGAAAGATGGGGATAAAATTTGTAACTTGAAATCTTGGGGAAGTGAATGTTGAAAACTAAAAATTAATAAAAAAAATTACAAAAAGTGTTTGTTAATTGATTAACAGGCAATCATGGGTTAGCATACAAAATCATTCATTAAAAACTATGGAGGAATATGGTACCAGATTATGAGTGGTAATAATTTATAACATAAAATAGCAAAAAACAAGTCTATAGAAAGGTCGACTTAATATCCAACTAGACCACATCATTCCAAAAGCATAGGTAAAAGTAGCAGAAGTATCAGATATAACAGGGGATATTTACCAGTATCTTTAAAACAATATATATATTTTTTATCATCAATGATGATAGATCTATCACATTTTCATTTTAACATCTCGGTGTTTTATGTCCTATAAAAGGAAATTGAAATGACACTTAAAAAAGGTAATTTGGAAGAATGTTTGGTCCAGATGAAATGCATACCTATGAAACCTATGCTGTAGGAAACAAAATCTGGAAAGCACAGAGGAATAATTTTATACAAATATATACATATACACATATTTTATATAAATTATTTAATATAAATATATACAAAATGGTGTACTAGTTTTACTCCCAAAAAGACATTGGAAAGACATAAATAACTCAAAACTCAATTCCAAACTAAAAAGCCTGCTTTCTTATTTTTATAAAAGCTTTTCTTTGTGTGAAAGATCAGCACATGTATTGAGAGAGTCTTTGATGAACACATGAAATGGAAATTGACATTCTTTTGCCAAAGATTATTGTAAACTTCCTCTTTATAGACACAAAATCTCCTGAAACTGAAGAATATCCAAGAGCCTGCTGTGTTTATTATTCATTAATTATAAGAAATCACTTGATTTAAGAGAGAAAACATGAGAAAATGCAGTTTAAAGGTTTTACTCTGATGAGTGTCGCATGCATTTTTAAAAAGATCATGTAAGCATAACCTCATAGATAACTTAGTTCAAAAACTGTTTATCTCCCACAAGAAAACGTGAAATAGGGAGCTGAATGTTCATCTTATGTGTTAGCCATAGTCATGGAGAATGTTTCATGAGTAATTCAGATAAAAGAGAGATTCCTGATGAAGTCTTCTAGATGTTCCTATTTATTGATGGTTTGTGTTAATTTCATCATGCCCTAGAACATTGATCCATTTATTCAACTAAGCTTGACCTAAGAATATATGTAGGAAAAATCAAAAGTATACTTCGTGTCAGGACATGTGATTTGGTGGACTCCTGTGATTTAATTGATTTGGATATTTTCTCCAGTGATGTACCCAACAGCCCATCTATATCTGCCCATCCTGAGTGACTCTTATTGTGTCCTCCCAAATTTTCATCACAGCTGGGTCTACCCATCATAGACTGAAAGCTGAAGGCTTTCCTTGTCTTCTCCTGGCATCACAAGGATACCAATAAATCACTCAGTCTATTAACCTGTCATAGCTTGCCCTTATCATGTAACCAACCCATCTTCTTTTCCATCATATTAATATGTATATATTAATTTATTTATATATATATGGTATTTACAGATTATATCTATATCTCCTTTGTGAAAATTTTTACTCATATCCTGAGATCCACAATGATTATGTTATAGTTTACACCATATGTCTCATCATTGTCCATTGTGTGTCATTTATTTCTCTTCTCCCTTCTCATCTTTAAGTTTCATCTCCAATCCCCTGGTTGCTGATTTTCAGTGTGAGTCAAACTTCAGCTTCTCCATGTTACGTGTTATTTATTTTTCACAAGACAATTCCATATAAAAAAGTTTCCCTTCTTGATTGTTTCCTGGTGGCCAAAGCACTTTAAAAGTATGAAAATCTTCTTTTATTCCTTTAACGGAAAGTAATAAGATTCAAATTCACTGACAAACAAACAAATGACTGGATAAATGAATGAACAGATAAGTGAATAGATAAGTAAATGGATAGACAGATAGATACTTAAAGAAGCAGGCAAACCCTGGGCCTCTTTGTGGGAGAGAGAAGGGAAAGTGTGTCTGTTCCCATGAAGTTTGCTCAGGGGAAAGGAAGCTATGGTTCCATCTGATCAGGCATTTCTGAGGACAGATGCAGAATTGATGTGTCTCAAAAAAATCATTTTCCATGGATTTCATAACAGAGAATCATTCAAAAATGGCACATGTTCACCACTTCCTGATACAATTGTTGCTCTTTGAAAAGTATTAGAGGTGAATGGGAACTGACTGCAGGAGCATTTCTCTTAGGCATTCAACTCATTGAGCATGACAAATTAATAAGGGATCTATTGCTTAAACATAGACCCATTATCTTTATCTGTTGGGGATGTAGATTTTTATAACTTTTGGCCTTGCTCTGGTGATTACACTATCTTCTCCAGGATTCTCCCAACTCATACGACCAGCCCTTGCATCTGCTCCTTCAGGGACTCAATGTCCTATGACCCACACTTGCCTCATTTCTATGACATTGAACTCTAATGAAGCTCCAGTCCCAGGAAAATACCATGGAAGACTCTTGGCCACACAAATCCACTAATCTTATTTCTAGCCCAAACTAGTATAGAATTCCAATTAGTAGCTAACATGCCTAAAATCCTAACCACCCATTAAGCATTGGAAACATTCTAAAGGTCAATGTAGAGGCACTTAACTCGGAATGATGGTTGATGAGTAGCTATTAGAAATCCTGTGGCATCACTGACCATCATCTTTTTTAAAAACACATTTTTATTGATTTCATTAAACATTTCCCAGTTACATGGAAAAATTTAACATTCATTTTTAAAAATTTTGAGTTCTAGGTTCTTTCCCTTTCAACTATCCTTCTCCTTCACCTTGTGAGGACAATCAGTATAATATCTATTTAGACATAAAGTCTTGAAAAGCATAATTTCATATTAGACATGTTGCAAAAACATACATACACATACACACAAAAAACAAAAATTTAAAAAGTAAAAAATGTATACTTCAATCTTCATTCAGAGTTCTTCAGTTGTCTCTCTGGAGGTGGATGACATTTTTCATCATGAGTTCTTTGGAATTGTGTTGGATTGTCTTGAGTAGCTAAGTCTTTCATAGTTGATAATTGTTACAATATTGTTGTTCCTGTGTATGATGCTCTTCTGGTTCTGCTAATATAAGATTGTCCAGATTTTTCTGAAACTACCTTGCTCATCATTTCTTACCGCACAATAGTATTCCATCCCAATCATATGCCAGAACTTGTTCAACCATTCCTCAATTGATGAGTATCCCATCAATGTCCATTTCTTTACCACCATAAAAAGAGGTGCTAGAAATATTTTTGTATAAATTGAGCCTTTCTCCTTTTAAAAAAATCTCTTTGGGATACAAATCTTGTAGCAGTATTGCTGAATCAAAGGATGTGCACAATTTAAAATCCTGTTGGGTATAGTTCCAAATTGCTCTCCAGAATGTTTGGATCAGTTTACAATTCCACCAACAGTGCATTAGTATCCCATTTTTTACATCTCCCCTCCAGCATTTGTCATTTTTCTTTTCCATCATCTTAGCCAATCTGATAGAAGTAAAGTAGTATTTCAGAATTGTTTTAATTTACATTTGATATTTGATATTGATTTGACATTTGAATATTGATAACTTTGGTTCCTTTTTCTGAAAACTTCCTGTTCATATCATTTGACCATTTATCAATTTTTTTTTTACAAATTTGGTTAGTTTCTCTACATATTTAAGAAATGAGGCCTTTTTTAGAGAAAATTACTGTAAAAATTTCCTCCCATTTTCCTCACTTCCTTCCAACTTTGGCTGCATTAGTTTTGTTTGTGCAAAATTTCTTTCATGTAATTAAAATTATTCATTTTATTTCTCATGATCTTCTGTATCTCTTGTGTGGCAATCAATTTCCACAGATTTGACAGGTACTTTTTCCCATGCTCTCTTATTTTGCTCATGTTGTCACCCTTTATGTCTTCATCCATTATGATCTCATCTTGCTATATGATATGAGATATTGGTCTATGCCTAGGTTCTATCTCATCAATTTTTGTCTAATGATAAGTACTTGTCCCTAAATCTTGGATCTTTGAGTTTATCAAACACTATTTGATAAAATGATTTACTGCTTTACATTGGGTGCCTAATCTATTCAACTGATACAACATTCAATTTCTTTTCCAGGATTAGTTAGTTTTCATATTACTGCTTGTAATATAGTTTGAAATTTGGTATTGTGAAGTCACCTTGTTTCATGGATTTCCTTGATTTTTTTTTACCTCTTACATTTCCAGATGAATTTTGTTATTAATTTTATATAATATATAATATTTTTATATAATAAAAATAATCTTTGGTACTAAATAAGTAAATTAACTTAGGTAGACTTGTCATTTCTATTATGTTGCCTCATCCTATCAATCAGCAATTAATATTTCTCTAATTGTTTAGATCTGTCTTTATTTGTGTTAAAAGCATTTTGTAATTCTGTTCCTATAGTTTCTAAGTTTGTTGTGGCATGTAGAATCCTCAGTATTTTATATTGTCATCAGCTATTTTTCCTTCTCTTTCTCTCTCTTCTGGGTTTTGTTGATTATCATCTTTTGACGACCCTGAGCAAATTGAGATTTAACAGGTTCTTCTCTAGAAAGACCTCAGAAAAAGAGCTTATATACTTTGAGCAGAGTACACCATTTCTGCTCAAATTATTCTTGGTGCATAATGAATCTTCAAGTTTTATTTTAATCTTAGGCTTTAGTAGTATTATAATTAGCATAACCAATCAGGTACCTGTAATTAATTGAAGGACATCTCATTTGATTAGATGTTCAAGGTATTCATTTTTCCCTTAGAACAAAAGGGAGACGTAGTTTTCATGTAAATTTGTTGTATTGGCTAATCAAATGGAATGACCTCCTCTGCCTTTCCTACTCCCTTGAAGGATATTCTGGAAAACATTTTGGTGTTTTCTTGTAGTGTAGCTCTTAGGGATAATAGAATCACATAATTTCAGAGTTACTCAGAAGCCATTTAGTCCAAGTCAAACCCCTTGACAACAAACTGCATAGAACACGGGCTAGCATTCTCTGGGAGAGTATTACGATATCTTCTTGCTCTGAGAGAGAAAGGAAGGATCAACGATAATGTTGCACCTGTGTGGGTCAGCACATACATCCCTCATCTTGGGTACACTTATGTCCCTGACGGTTTGTTATCCAGCCTATGATCAAAGCCCCCTGCCCCCATCCTCTGTGAAGAGGAAACCAATGCTTGTCAGGGCAACCCATCCTCCTTTTGAAATTTTAAAGGTATTAATCAATACCTTGTACAGGGATTCCAAATGGTATGAACTATTTCTCTTCCAAGAAATTGTTTACTGCCCATTTTGAGTAGAGATAAGCAGGATGTAGTAGAAAGAATATTATATTTCAAATGAGAGATCTCACTCTGTTGCTTACTACCTGTATGTTAGGGTTAAGTCTAACCTTATTACTTAACTTCTATAAACTTTCCTCCCCTCAACTTTAAAATGAGAGTTGGTCTACATTAGGGGATCTTAATCGGGATCCATGAAACTGAACTTTTAATATTTTGATAACTGTATTTCAATAAAATTGGTTTTCTTTTATAATCCTAAACCTATGTATTTTATTTCACACATTTGAAAATATTAAGAGGTTTGTTAAAGAGGTTCATGACAAAAAATGTTAGGAACTCCTGGTACATATGATTTTAAAAGATGTCTTTCAGGCTTAAATCCTATAATCCTTGAAAGAATGAATGTCATCTTCTCCATCAAGGAACTATATTACTATCCAAATTCTAGTTTCTAACAGCATCATGGGTCATCAATCTAATACTGAAGAATTCATGATAATCTTAATAATGTTTTCAAATGGACCTTTTAAGGAACTGTCTCAATTGACCCCCCTCCCCCTGAATTCATACTTTTCTCTTTTCCCTTGTAAATAAATCCTAGAAAATTACATTTGTGTTTATTTAAAACACAGGTTTACTTGGCTTCCAAAGAATAGACCATATTAACTTGTTTTTGGTTCAGAGCAGAACTGTTTGACTTAAACATCCTCATCACTAGTACTGCATTGTCAGTACAGGTATCAGTAAAAAGGCAGCGGATGAGAAGGCCTTCATATGACTGTCCTTTGTCATGTGTAGCTACCATGATTTAAACCTAGACAACCACTGAAGCCCAGACAACTAAAGACACAAACAAAAAACAAAAAGAAAGTATCATACCATAGCCTACTGGCATGTATTGATACTGCTGTTGATTTTAAAACCTTTGCTTTTCTTTTCCCCTTTCCTTCCCTTCCTCTTCCCTAGATCTACCTACTATCAAATAAAAAACAAAACAGGACAAAAACAAAACCCCCCAAACAAATAAAAAGCTAGAAGGAAGAAGGGAATAGGAGGAGCTTGATTTTATTTTGTAGTGCTGCTAACTGACCCAAAATGCTCATAGCAATCTGTATGAAGTTTCTGTGGGATCTTGAGATTCAGGGGTGGGCTGGAGTCAACTCAAAACAGGTCAAGGGAGTTGGTCATTATATTTTCATCATTAATGTTTACATCTGTGAAATCAGTAATCACTATAACTCAGGAAATGATCTATTATTTTGTTGTTTTTCTAGACTTAAAACATGACAGAACATTTCAATAATGCAGATTAAACTTAAAAGTATTGTGAAAACATTTTCTCTTGTTAAACATTTGCCAGAAATATTCTAATGGGATCACAGAGTCAAAGAAATTTAGAATTAAAAGGGATCTTAGGAAGTACCTGGTCCAAACTTTCCATATTAATACTACAGGAAAATAAGGTCCAGACAGATTAAAGAATCACTAGAATCTGAGAACTGGAAGTAATATTAAAGGCCAATTAGTTCAGTTCAAACTGTATCTACAAAAGAATCTCTCCTGTACCATATCCAACAGGTCATATAACTTTTCCTTGAAGTTCTATAAAATAGGGGAAATGCAACCTCCTAAGGCAGATCAAGTCACCTTAAAAATTACTTAATATTTTATTTTTCCCAATTACATGTACAAACAATTTTTATCATTAATTTTAAAAATATTTAAGTTTCAACTTCTCTCTTTCTCCCTCTTCACTCCTGTCCTGAGAAGATGAGCAATTTGATTTAAGTTATACATGAGTAGTTATGCAAAACATATTTCCATATCAGTCATGTTGTGAAAGAAAGCAGATCAAAAAAACCTCAAAGAAAAATAAAATTAAAAAAAGTATTCCTTTGTCTACATTCAGTCTCTATCAGTCCATTCTCTGGAGATGAAAAGCATTTTCCCTCATAATTCCTTCGGAATTGTCTTGATTTGTTGTATTGCTGAGGATAGCTAGGTCATAGCTGATCATCATACAGTATTGATTTTACTGTTTACAATGTTCTGGTTCTACTCATTTCACTCAGATCACTTTTGGATGGTGCTATCTGTTAGAAAGTTTTTCTGTACCTCAAGGAGAAATGTATTATTTACTAATTCTACCACCTAGTACTCCTACTCCTAGTACTGCTCTCTAAGGTCTAGCAGAATATCTCTTTCCATTTCTATTTGACAGAAACTCAAATACTTAAAGACTATCACCTCCTCCCTGTAATTTTCTCTTCTCCAAACTGAATATCCCTAGTTCCTTTAACTTATCCTCATGTGTCATGAAATTATAGGGCCCTTCACTATTCTGGTTGCCCTCCTCTGGATACTTTTCAGCTTATCAATGTCCTTCCTAAAATGCAGCAACCAGAACTGAAAGTAATACACAATACCCTGTCTTGACTAGGGTAGAGTACAACAGGTCAAGTGCCTCCCCATTTCTACACTCTGTGTATCAGGATCATACATTATAGAGCTAAAAAGGTTTTTAGAGGTAAATTTTTTCCAACCTGTCCTCTTTATAGAAAAAGAAACTGAATTCCAGAGAGACTCAAGATCACATGGTCATAAGGGGCAGGGCTGGAATTTGTACTCAGGTCCTGTAATTGCAAACTCAGCATTATTTCCACTTCTCTGCACTGCCTTCATCAGTGCAAGTTGAAACTGCATTATCTCATTCATTTGTTGCATTGTACTGTTATTTCATGTTGAGCTTAAATCTCTCCCACCTTATACTTGTGACGTTCACTTTTGAGCACAAATATAAGACTTTACTTGTGTTTATTCCTATTACATTTCATGTTATTAGAATACATACAATATTCTAGCCCCTTGATATTGTTTTGTGTGCTGACTCTATTTTCCAGTGTATTAGCTATTCCCTTGATCTTTTTTCACTTGAAAATTTGAGAGAAATACTCTCCATATCTTTGTCCAAATCACTGATAAAAATGTCAGCAGCATAGGATCAAGTATGAATCCCAGAGGAGCTGAACTGGACTTCATCTGACTTGATAATGTCCATCTAATAACCACTCTGTAGCTAGCTATTCAAGCAGTTCTGAACATGCCTAACCTACTGCCTAGCCTGTATCACTTCATCTGTTCCATAAGAATTCTACTAGAGAATTGGTCAAATGCTTTACTAACGTTAATCCATGTGATGCAGCACTGATCTACCCATCCACTACAACTGTCAAAAAATGAAATAAGATTAGTCTGGCATGACATACACTTGACAAAACTTTTCTGGCTTTTTAAAATAATCACCGTTTCCTTTTCTAGATTCACCAATCCCTCCTTTAATAATAAAATCTAAGTATAACCCTTCTGGCTCTGTGTCCCCATCCTCTTTCCTGGAACATGGTTGTATCCTAACCTTTGGTGGCCCATGAAAGAGGAAGACATTGGGAATGGGGAATAAAAGTGAGAATATGACCAAATGAGGGCAGAAAAGAGGTCTCAAACCCTCTCACATTACAAAATTCCTATTGCAGATGAATCAGATTAAAATATAATTGGGAAATATTTAACAGAAAAAATAAAAATGCAACATAGCATAGACAATGTTTGTGGTTTTCTAAGTCAACGTACACCTGCAGGAATTTGTTGTTATTTTAGTTTGACACTGGTGATATAAAACATAACTTGTCAAAGGGGAAAACAATCTAGAATGTAATTACATCATTTGGAGAAAAAGAAGCATTGACAGAGATGGGACATAAGCTAATGTTTTTAGTAAGCCTGTCCTTTTCCCCTGATTTCTGGATAGGACTGAGAAATTTGGGCTGCTTATGACCCATAGAAACCTGAGTTCACTGTATTTGCTGGTGTAAAGGAGAGTAGTGAGTGGAAAAGAGCAGTCTAAGGAGGTAATGAGGACATAAAGTGCCCAGATATAGAAGATGTGGAGTTGAAGATGAACATAAGAGCAATAGCATTAGAAGATGTTGAGAATTTAGTCTAGAGTATCCATCCCAGATACTGGACACTCCTGGTGAGTGAGTGAAGAGTTGAATGGCTATTGTTAGTTGATAGCAGAAGGAGAATAGTGGTTCATATCTAACTATTTAATTATTTATCTTGAAATCCCTAGGCATGTCTAAGTCACAGAGAAGCTATGGATACAGTCATTTTAAATATATTTTATTATTATTCTTTTACCTTTATTGTTGAGAGGTAAGAATCATATGTAATTAACTGGTGCTAGCATGATTGATTTTTCTGAAACACAACAGGGAAGACAAAAGGGAGGAGTTTCCCTGTGGGTGGCAACATCAGAATCTGTTACAATTCAGCTGAATAATCACACACACACACACACACACA
>JAQQSK010008144.1:0-13635 GCA_028658325.1 Potorous gilbertii | reverse complement strand
GTTAGTCTTACACAACACGACTATTATGGAAGTCACTTGCAAAACTACACAGATATGGTGTATGTTGAATTGCCTGCCTTCCCAAGGGGAATGGGTGGGCAGGGAGGGATGGGGACAAGTTGGAACGCAAAGTTTTAGGAACAACTGTTGAGTATTGTTCTTGCTACTAGGAAATAAGAGAAACAGGTAATGGGGAATAGAAAGTTATCTGGCCCTACAGGACAAAAGAGAAGATGGGGACAAGAGAAGGGAGGGATGATAGAAGAGAGGGCAGATTGGTGATAGGGGAAATTAGAATGCTCGGTGTTCTGGGGTGGGGGAGGTGACAAATGGTGAGAAAATTTGGAACCCAAAATTTTGTGAAAATGAATGTAAAAAGTTAAATACATTTATATTAAAATATATATAAATTGCCTGGATTAACAGAAGAGGTAGTTGAATACTTAAATAACCCCATCTCAGAAAAAGTAATTGACTAAGCCATCAATGAACTCCCTAGGAAAAAATTTCCAGAACCTGATGGATTCACAAGGGAATTCTATCAAACATTTAAAGAACAGTTCAATCCAATACTATTGAGACTATTTGGGAAAATTGGTGAAGGAGTCTTACCAAATTCTTTTTATGATACAAATATGGTTCTGATACTTAAACCAGGAAGAGCCAAAACAGAAAAAGAAAATTAAAAACCAATTTCTCTAAAGAATATAGATGAAAAAATTTTCAATAAGATATTAGCAAAAAGAATACAGGAACCTATCACAAGAATAATACATTATGATCAGGTAGGATTCATCCCAGGAATTCAGGACTGGTTCGATATTAGGAAAACTATCAGCATTATTGATCATATCAACAACTAAACTAACAGAAACCACATGATTATCTCAATAGATGCAGAGAAAGCTTTTGACAAAATACAACACCCATTCTTGTTGAAAACACTGGAGAGCACAAAAATAAATGAAGCCTCCCATAAAATACTAAGCAGTATCTACCTAAAACCATCAGCAAGCATTATACGTTACAGGGATAAGCTAGATGCATTTCCAATAAGATCAGGGGTGAAATAAGGATATTTATTGTCACCACTGTTATTCAATATGGTACTAGAAATACTAGCTTTAGCAATAAGAGAATAAAAAGAAATTGAAGGAATTAGAATAGGCAATAAAGAAACTAAGTTCTTCCTCTTTGCAGATGATATGATGATATACTTAGAGAATCCCAGAGATTCAAGTAAAAAACTACTTGAAATAATAAACAACTCTGGCAAAATTGCAGGTTACAAAATAAACCCATATAAATCATCTGCATTTCTATATATTACTAACAAAGCCCAACAGCAAAAGATAGAAAGAGAAATCTCATTTAAATCCGTAGTAGATGCTAAAATATCTGGGAGTCTACCTGCCAAAAAAATCCAGGGAGTATATCAACACAAACATAAAACACTTTTTGCAAAAATAAAGTCAGATCTAAGTAGGTCAAAAAACATCACTTGCTCATGGGTAGGTCAATCACTACAATAAAAATGACAATTCTACCTAAATTAATTTATTTATCCAGTGCCAAACCAATCAAACTACCAAATAATTGTTTTCCAGAGCTAGAAAAAACAATATCAAAATTCATGTGGAAAAACAAAAGGTCCAGAATATCAAGGAACTCATGAAAAGTAATGCTAGGGAAGGGGGTCTAGCCCTACCACATCTCAAATTGTATTATAAAGCAGCAATCATCAAAACTACTTGGTATTGGCTAAGAAATAGAGGGGCAGACCAGTGGAATAGGTTACATACTCAAGACACAGTAGTCAACGAATATAACAATCTACTGTTTGCTAAACCCAAGGACTCCAGTTTCTGGGAATAAGCACTCACTGTTTCACAAAAATTGTTGGGAAAACTGGATAACAGTGTGGTGGAAACTGGGCACAGACCAATGCCTGACACTGTACATAAGAATAAAATCCAAATGGATACATGATCTAGTTACAAAGACTGATAACTATAACAAACTTGGGGAGCAAGGAATAGTGTATTTGTCAGATTTATGGAGAATGGAGAAATTTATGATCAAACAAGAGATGGAGAAAGAACATTATGAAGTGCAAAATGGATAGTTTTGATTACATTAAATTGAAAAGTTTTTGCACCAAGGTTAGGAGGGAAGTAGAAAACTAGGAAAGAATTTTTGCAACTACTGTCTGTGATAAAGGTCTCATTTCTAAAATATATAGAGAATTGAGTCAAATGTACAAGAATATAAGCCATTCTCCAATTGCTAAATGGTCAAACAATGTGAACAGGCAGTTTTCAGAGGAAGAAATTGAAACTATCTATAGTTATATGACAATACTTAACTAAATCACTATTGATTAGAGAGATGCAAATCAAAACAACTCTGAGGTACCACATCACTCCTATCAAATTAGCCAACAAGACAAAATAGGAAGATGATAAATGTTGGAGAAGATGTGGGAGAGTTGGAACACTAATTCATTGTTGGTGGAGCTGTGAACTGATCCAACCATTCTGGAGAACAATTTGGAACTATGACCAAAGGGCTACAAAAATGTGCATACCCTTTGACCCAGCAATATTGCTTCTAGGATCGTATCCCAAAAAGATCATAAAAATGGGAAAAGGTCTCACATATACAAAAATATTTATAGCGGCTCTCTTTGTGGTGGCCACGAACTGGAAATCAAGGGGATGCTCATCAATTGGGGAATGGTTGAACAAGATGTGGTATATGAATGTAATGCAATACTATTGTGCTATAAGAAATGGTGAACAGGAAGACTTCAGAGAGGCCTGGAAGGACTTATATGAACTGATGCTGAGTAAGTAAAAGGAGCAGAACCAGGAGAACTTTTTACACAGCAACAACCACAGTGTGTGAGGAATTTTTCTGGTAGACTTAGTCCTTCAAAGCAATGTAAGGACCTAAAAAATTCTCAATGGATTCTTGAGGCAAAATATCTTCCACATCCAGAGGAAGAACTATGAAATTGGATTGCAGAATGAAGCAGATCATTTTCTCTTGTGTTATGTTTTGTTTTATGATTTCTCATTCATTTTAATTCTTCTATGCAACACGACTAAGGTAAAAATGTATTTAATAGGAATGTATGTGTAGAACCCATATAAGAATGCATGCCATCTTGGGGAGGGAGTGGGGAGGCAAGGGGGAAAGACTAGCAGCGAGGGGAAATCTAAGATCTATGGAAGTGACTGCAGAAAACTGAAAACAAATATACAAAGATAAAAATAAATAAAAAAAGAAATTATTTCTATATTATACATAAACTTGCAAAATTCTCAGCAAGCCAAGTTCATTGTTTAGTAACTCCATAAAACAAACAAACAAAAAAACTCTTTTCCTGGGGCTGTTGATTTTGATCAAACAGATGCTTTCCAGGGACCTAGCAAGTTTACAAAATAAGGGGAATTGACATTGACCCCAGGGGAAGGGCTGATCCCAATGCCCCTCCATGCCCAGTGGCATGATATTCTTCCTCTGCACTGATATAAGCCACAAACTTTCTGGTTGACAAGTCCCCTACTTTCAATCTTAATTTAGTTTGTTTTGCCTGGACTGAATTTTCCCCATATCCTTTTATGTCTACCCACTTGCCTGGACGTCCTTCTGAGTTCCCATATAGCATCATGCATTCTGCACTGGTATGTACTAGAGTGGATATGGTTTGTTTATTTTTAGGACCCCAGTATATGACACTCCAGTCATCCCCTATGGCCCTGCATCAGAGGTGACCTCAGTTGTCTTCCTAAGGGAGGGGATTTTGGGGGTACCCACCCCCTCTACCCTTATAGTTGCTATACACTGTGCTCTTTAATAGCCCGCCCCCACCCCTGAACCCTGCTGCACATCCTTATATCCCAAGGAGGAATGCTCTGAATGGACAGAAACAATCCGAATAAGGTTTCACCTCATCCCCTCCTTTCCACACACTATTATAAATTACCAGTTTTAGGTTATAACATTAAAACAATAACCCCAAATAACTTAGTTAACAATCTTACAGCTTTCATAAGTGATAGTCAAATTGTTGTAGTAGTAATCTCTTAACTACATGCAAAGGTGGAAATAGTTTCTTAATGGTAGCTACAAAACTTTTAAAGACAGGATTAGCAGGTTGATAAAATGACATAACTTGTTTTAAAATATTTTCCCACTGTCTCTTAGTTTCTTTCAGTTCATAATTTAATAACATCCAAGTTATGAAAAGTTGCTTAACATAACTGATGGAAAAGTTTACCAGTATGAAACAATATTATGTATTTGAAACTTGAAACAAACACATTACCAATTAGGTGACTCTAATTCTGTTGAATGCTTTTCCAAATTACCTTATAGAGAATATGGGGCATCTCATCACCATTGGCATTGTATAATGGTCACATCTAATTAAAGAATTAATCATAACACTTAACAGTTATAGTGTTTGCCTTCTGCCAGGTATTGTGTGAGGCACCTTCCAATTATGTAAGGTAAACTGAGATAACTTGCTTAAGTTAATAAATTTCAAATTTATGCATTTTTCTAATTTGTCTTAGTGCCAAATAATATAATAAATTCTGACTTACCTTAAACATCGAATTAGGAATGACACATTTCACATAAAATGGGACCAGAATGAATTCAATTACCTGGGGTTTTGATTTTAATACTGACAGTAGTATTATATTTTACACAAGTGTTATTTATTCCAAACATTTCACATTACAGGGTCCTCCCCTCTTTACAGCCAATCCACTGCCAACCATTGTAAAAGTGATAGTAAGAGTTAATGTATCCCAATTATCACATTTAAGAACATGTTTTAATTTAGTTCCAATCTAGGTTCCACAATCTCGGAAGAAACCCATAGCTCTATATGATTTCTTTTATGAATGGTAGTCTCATATAATTTAGTCGTTTCCATTTTTAATACACACTCCAATTTAAAAAGTTATTTTAAAACTGACCAGTACTTAATTTTAGTTTGTAAGAGTCCCTAAATTCTAGCTAGACATTCTAATCAATTACCTTCTGGTTGTGTCCCGATTCACACAAACCTCTGCTCATTTTCATGAGCCAGAAAAAGTCAGTTCTATTCCAAAGCGCCCGCCTCTTCCGCCTCTGCAAGTACAAACTTCACTGGCACCGCCCTGAAACCTGCCTGTCTCCAGTAAGGGTTGTGACCTCCTTTTATAAGTCTGAAAAAAAAAGAGCGCGGAGGGGCGGGGCGGGCAGGAGGCGGACCACAGGCGGACCAATACCAGGCAGGGGGCGGGGCGGAGCCGTAGACATGCGCAGAAGATGCCTCAGCCTCCCGACTACGATTCCCGGAAGGCCGTGCGCGCCTCGGGGGAATTTTCCCCGCCCAAGGAGGAAGGCCTGCAGTTCCCCGTCCCTGCGTCACTCTCGCCTCTTCTGTGCATGCTGCCTGCGCCTTCTCCTCCTACGTCCTGAGCTCCGCTGAGGCCGGGTAGGGGCCAGCTGAGCTCTGGACCGGGCCTAGGCGGAGGCCGGCTGCTGGGGGTGCGGCGGGTCGGGGCCCAGAGGCTGGTGGGTGAGCTCACCGAAAAGGGGAGGGGTGTCCGCTAGAGGAGGAAGGCTGCCAGGGCTCTGGGGGAGGGGGGGCCTGTGAGGGGGGCTGGGGGAGGAGCACGCGGAGGTGGGACCTGAGGGTGGGTAGTCAGGGCCTGTCCCTCCAGCCCTCAGGCCTTCCCCTGTGCTGAGGGTCCGAGGGCGGGTGCTTCCGGTGTGTGCGGTCGTTGGTTCGGCCTTCCCCGTGACCTCATCTCTTCCTCCCGACATCCTCCCTGATGCTTCCTCGGGGTCCTCGTCCCCCCGGGCAGAAGTGGGCCTTTCTAGTCCCTGAGCGGGGCTGACCCCAGCGTGGCCCGCCCTGCTCACGGTTCTCCTTCCCTCCCCAGCCCTGCCTCGTGTGGCCTCTGCCCCGCCCTCGTAGGAAGAGGGATGGCCCCGGTGCTGACGGCCAGGCCCGGACAGGTGGGTACCACGTGCTGCTTTCCTGAAACACCTTCTCAGACTGTGGCATACGGTTCTTTGTCCTGGGCGGTATATAACCCTAGAAATGGTGGGCGTCAGAGAACCATGTGTTTAGAGCTAAATGACCACCGATCTATCCTTGCCATGCACACAGAAAGACCTTATATTTACTTTTTTTTTTTTTTTAACATTTTGAGCTCCAAATTCTTCCCGCCCCTCCCCCGCCCATCGAGAAGGCAAAGGCAGGGATACTCATTCTGCATGGGAAGTAATGCGGGACATTTCCATGTTGGCCCTGGTCCAAAAAAGTGCAAGAGAAAGGAAAGTGAAAAGAACTGTGTTTAAATGTGCGCTCCAACTCCATCCGTTCTGTCATCATATTTTGTAGTCAGTCCTTTGGAATTTTCATGGGTTATTGTGCTGTTTCTCACTTGAGCATTATTGCCCAGCCTTCCGGTTCTCACTTATTTTTTAATTTATTTTTTTTAATTTATGGAATAAAACAAGCATTTCCAATTTGCTCTTCCCTTCAAATATATAACATTATCGTGGAAATTGACTTTTTAAATATTTTTTTCTATGACTATGAATTATTTTGATTTCTTTATTGGAAAACTATATCCTTTGATCATTTATTAATTGGGGGAATGATTCATATTTTTATAGATTTGACAAAATTCTTCATATCTTTTAGATACAAGACCTTTATCCAAGAAACTTCCTATAAAATTCCCCCCCCCCCAGCTTTCTGCTTTCTTTTTTGATCTTGGCAACATTTGTTTTATTTGTACAAAACCTTTTTAATTTAATGAAATTGAATTTATCTGTTTTACACCTCACACTATCTCTTGTTTATTCGTGAATTATTTCACCTATTTATAACTCTGATAAATAATATGCTCCATGTTCTCCTAATTTTCTTGTATATCTATGTATGTAGATATGTATGTTTTGTGTATATAGATATGTATATATATATATATATATGTATCTATATATATCTGTTTATAGATCTTTATATCTATGTCATATATATGCTTTGAGCTCATCCTGGTAAATGGTATAATATAGTGGTCTATGCTCAGGTTCTGCCATTCTGCCTTCTAGTTTTCCCAGTAATGTTTAAAATAATGAATGTTTATTCCAAAATCTCAAATCTTTACCCTTGCCAAGTATAAGATTATTATATTTATTTTCTTCTGTAAATTGTTTATCTACTCTGTTCCATTAATCTACTTTTCTACTTCTTAACCAGTACCAGATGGTTTTGAAAATTACTGTCTTATAATAGTTAAAGTCTGCTTTTGCAAAATCTCCTTCCTTGACTTCTTTTTTATCAGTTCCTTTGATATTCATGACTTTTTGTTCTTCCAAATACATTTTACTTTTTTTTAATTCAGTGAAATAATTCTTTGGTAATTTATTTGGGATGGTATTGACTATGTAAATTAATTTAGGTAAAATTGTCATTTTTATTATATTGGTCCTGTATACCCGCAACAATTAAAATTCCTCCAATTATTTAAATTTTATTTTATTTGTATAAAATTTTTAAAATAATTTTATTTATATAGTTCTTGGGTTTCTTTTGCAGGTGTACTCCCAGGTATTTTATACTATCTAAAGTTATTTTAAATAGGGTGTCTTGCAGGGTTTTATTTGTGACATATTAGGAATGTTGATGAATTATGTGGATTTACTTTAGAGCCTGCTACTTTATTAGTTTCATCTAAAGTGAGTCTTTAGGATTTTCCAAGTATGTCATCATATTGTCTGCAAGAAAAGATAGTCTTATTACCTCATTTCCTATTCTTATTCTTTGTATTCCTTTTTTTTCTCTTACTATTGCTAGGCTTTCCAGTACAATACTGAATAATATTGTGACAGTGGGCATCTTTATTTCACTCCTGATCTTACTGGGAAGGCTTCTAGCTTATTTCTGTTACAAATAATTCTTGTTGATGGTTTTAGATACTTTTTTTTTTTATCAATTTCTGGAAAATCCATTTATACCAACACTTTCAAGTGTTTTTTAAGAGAAATGAGTGTTGTACTTTATCAAAAGGTTTTTATGCATCTATTGTTATAATCATGTGATTTTTAAAAAAACATTGATATAATCAATTATTTTAATAGTTTTCATCATGTTAAATCATCCCTACATTCCTGGTGTAAATCCACTTGATCCCAGCATGTAATCTTTGTAATATGTTGTTGTAATCATTTAGCTGGTATTTTATTTAGTATTTTTGCATCCATATTTATTAATGAACCTTGTAATTTTGTTTCTCTGTTTTTACTCTTCCTGGTTTTGGTATCAGTATCATTTATTTCATAAGAGGAGTTTCATAGGACCCCTTTTTTATCCCAAATAATTTGTTTAATATTGGAATTAGTTGATGTTTGAGTGTTGGATAGAATTGAGTTATAAATCCATCTTGTCCTTATTTTTTTTTCTTAAGAAGTTTATTTATGACTTTTTATGGCGTATTTACGGCTCTTTTTCTAAAATAGGTTTATTATGTATTTTGATTACTTTCCTGCTAATTTAGGCAGTTTTATATTTTTGTAAATATTCTTCCATTTCACTTAAATTGTTAAATTTATTGACATACACTTGGGCAAAATAACTCCTATTTGCTTTAATTTCATGTTTGTTAGTGATATATTCACCTTTTTCTCTTTTGATTTATTACTTATTTGATTTTCTTCTCCCTTTTTACAATCAAATTACCTATTGTTTATCTGTTTTGTTTTTTCATAAAACCAACTCATAGTTTTATTTAAGTCAGTGCCTTTTTTATACTTAATTCTACTAATTGCACTTTTAGTTTTTACAGTATTGACACCCATTTCATTGATCTGTTCTTTCTCTTTTATTGATGTAAGCATTTTAGAGACATAAATTTTCCTTTGTTTACTACTTTTGCTGTTTCCCTTAAGTTTTAATATGTTGTCTCATTTATATTATTCCCTTTAATCAAATCATTGATGATTTTTATGATTTCTTTTAATCTCCAGTTAGTTTTTAATCTATGTTTCTGTGGTTCCTTGTTAAGTATAATTTTTATTGCATTGAGGTCTGAAAAGGAAACTTTTAATTTTTGTGCTTGTAACTATTAAATTTTTATATACTAATATATGGTCAGTCTTTCTAAAGTTTCCATGAATTGCTGAAAAAAAGGTGCATTCTTTTTTTCCCATTAAGTTTTCTCCAGATGTGGATCATATCTAGCTTGTCTTAAATTCTATTTATTTCCTTGATGTCTTTCATATTTGTTTATTTTTTGTTAGATTGATCTGGTTCTGAGAGGGGCAGATTAAAGTCCTTGACTATTATAGTACTACTGTCTATCTTCACTTGTAATTTATTTAACTTTTTCTTTTAAATTTATATACTATAATATTTGGTGTATATAGATCCAGCCATGATATTGTACATTCTTGGAAAATGATGGAGTAGGTCAGAAATTTCTAGACTTTCCATATTTCCTCCACAGACTGATAGAAAATTACCACAAAGTGAATGGAGAGCATGAGAAATAAAAAGGTATAAAGCAGTTTACCTCCTAAGGCAACTTGAGAGCTGCTATAAATATTTTAGAGCAAATAGGTTCTTTTCCTTTTTCTATAATCATCTTTGGAAATAGACCAAGTAGTGGTATTGCTGGGTCAAAGCATATGTGTATTTTAATAACTTTGTACATAATTCCAGATTGCTCTCCAAAATGGTTGGATCATTTTACAATTACACTAACAATGAATGTGTCTTCATCTTTCAACATCCTCTCCAACATTTGTCACTTTCCCCTTCTATCATTCTAACGAAGTACATAGGTGTGAAATGATATCGGAAGGTTGTTTCAATTTTCATTTCTCTAATCCAGTAATAATTTAGAGCATTTTCACATGACTATAAATTATTTTGATTTCTTTACTGGAAAACTGCCTGTTCACTTCCCTAATGTGACAGAAGAGAAACGGGACTCTAAAGTCTCTTCCAGCTCCAAATATGTAAATTGGAAAGTTATAGTCCTTTAACACCCTTTTCAGCACTAAATAGTTGTCACGTGCTGTTGCAGACAGGAGATTGCAGTCTCCCCCATGCTCACCTATGCTCTCCTGGTTCCAGAAGCATTGAAGACAACTGTGTTCATTTCAGAGCAGCTGATTTTAAGTAGCACAGCAATTGGATGAAAGGTGGAAGGTAAATGTCTTGGCTGTGAAGAGATCAGGCTGATTGGTCAAAGGAATTGGGCTTGTTTAGACTAGAAGTCTTAGGACCACATAATAGCTATCTTCAACTATTTCATTTCCATTGTTTTATTTCAGCAAGTAGAAGAGGAATTAGCCAGCCATATCACTGCTTCAGCTCAGAGGGCAGAAGTAGGAGCCATGGGTGCACATTGTTAAAATCAACAACAGAGGCACACATTTGAAATTGATGTTATTAGAACCACTTACAGCATGAGCACTTACTAAGCACATACAGAGTGCCAGGCACTGTGCTTAAGATGGCAGTAATAGCTTCTGCTCTCAAGGAACTTACAAACTAATCATAAAGGAATTCTTTAAAGGAATCTAAAAATTTTTATTCATTTAATTTTTAGTTTATGGAATAAAACAAGTATTTTGAAGGCATAGTATAAAAAAAAGAGATGACTGCATGTGAAACTGAAAATTTATGTACAACTTGCTATTCTCAAATGTATAATAAAATGGTCATGTAAATTTCTTTTTTCACTTCCCTTTCAAGCTATCCTTGTAGATGGCTACCATTAGATAATTGTGCGTGCGTGCGTGTGTGTGTGTGTGTGTGTTTAAAATCATTATATCCATACTTCTGTATATTAATTCATTCTGGGACAGGAATTCTTAAGTCTGCTCTATACCAGACACTGCATTGGAATACAAATAAACACTCCCTTGTAGCAAATGAAAGATGAAATGACTGACGAAAGAAAAGTTCTGTCTTTTGGGCATATCAGTGTATTAGGCAATGCATGGCAATTGTACAACAAACTGGGAGCTGGCCACTTCCTCAACTTAGGGTTAGACTCTGTATGTATCAGGAAGATGTACTTTTATACATTTAAAACAATCAAACAAAAGCAGTTAATTAAAAACAAATAATACAGTATTGGGTCATCAGATTTCTAAGTGGAAGAAAGATTAGGAAAGCATTAGAGGGTGGGGAACACAACAGGTTTAGTTCCCTGAATTCAGGAACTGATGTGTCCCACTCCTCCAAAACATTTGTGTACAATCAAAGAAACATGGAAACGATAACTGATTTACCAGTATGGGACCAGTTTTCAGATAAGACATATGGGTTGTTTGAGAGGTACAATTGTGAGAAAACTCATGATATCAGTCTTTTTGGATCCCACTGGGTTTCTGGTCAGCATAACCTTGGTCCTTTATTAAGCGTCTCTCAACAGCAGATAGAGGTGTTCTGACTTCCTGGCCAGGCAGGGTTTGGTTCAAACGATGCACAATTCCAAGTTCCCACAATTGAATAAATTTTTCTCACAAGACAGAAGTTGGAGTAGACCTATAATTGAACAAAAAAAAGAACTGAGCTACTGGCAGAATTGAGTCACAAAGTGGAGTCCAGGTGGGTGACTCAGTCCCCTGTACCATTTGCTGTCCTAATGCCCTTCATTCCCTCACCCTACTGTCAGTCAGTTTACATTTGAACTTCATAACAGAGCTATAGCTGGGTAAGCACAAAAGTGTGTCTGGTGTTTCAGGAATCAGTGACATTCAAGGATGTGTCTGTGGAATTTACCCAGGAGGAGTGGGTACAGCTGGACTCATCTCAAAAGAAGTTGTACAAGGATGTGATGCTGGAGAACTACAGGAACTTGATATCTTTGGGTAAGAACAAGTACACCTTTGAGTCTTGATATATACTATGGTAACTTTCAAGATTTTAACAGTTATTCTTTGGCATACAAAATGAAAATATTCCTACTCCTTTTCGTAGCTAAGAGAGAGATTACTTGGGCTAACTATTTCTGGGGAAAAGGTCTTTGCTTAGTATTCTTAGAAATTGATTTCTTGATATCCTTGAAAAATGTATATTCCTTCTTCAGTTCTAGGATTTTCTTTTGAATCCCGATGTAGATTTCACCATACAGTGTTCCCTCTGTCTAAGCAGGCAGTGAGTCAAATGAATTATTATTTCCTAAGTCCAGTTCTGCCGTAATATTGAATGTCCTTTGGTGGGCCTTTGCAGTATCCTTGAGGTCTTACTAGCATGCCTAATTTTTCCCAAAGAGAGCTTGAACTAGTTTTGAATTCTTTTATTAAGTTTTATGAATGTTTTTTAAAACATTTAAACTCCTCCCTCTGCCACCTTAAAAAAAAAGAGGAGGGACTCTCTCCAGTCAGTCCATTGAGCCCCCCATAGTTGAAAAAAAG
The DNA here is from genome assembly GCA_028658325.1 of Potorous gilbertii. NCBI lineage: Eukaryota > Metazoa > Chordata > Mammalia > Diprotodontia > Potoroidae > Potorous > Potorous gilbertii. Next base: position 1,185 of record JAQQSK010008144.1, on the reverse strand, counting down.
AATCTCAGACAAAATGAGCTAACAGTGCCCTTTGTGGTATGACATTTAGTGCCCTTATTCCTCACCTTTCTAGTAAGAGTTGGAAGGAGTATTTCTTCTATCCGTTCTGTGGTAGAACTCTGAGATGACTCCCTAGCACTTTTTCTTTTTCAATGACTAGGATTTGCAGCTTCCAAACCAGATGTGATCTACCAGTTGGAAAGAAAGGGAGCATCTTCGATGCCAGAGGCAGATGTTCCCAGAAGCAGCTGTCCAGGTGACTATATAAAGACCAAGCAGATGGGTCACCAAAATAGTGATCTGTTAGTCATTTTAGGTCAAAGCTCTTGTAAAATGTTGAATATAGTGATTTATTAAAGTTCCTCAGGCCTGTTGAGAGAAGCTGAAACTTTAATAATGCATGTTTTTACCTCCAAAAGTTACTTTTTTAATGTATCCCTTCACTGAAATATACCTCTACTCTCAAAGAAATGGGTTGCTTCTATTCTTTACTTCTATTCCTTGAAGATTATCTCAAGCAAGTATTCTCCTGCCTCACTTGCATGAATTCATTCTCCCTTTTCAAATAGCAACATTACTTAAGATATTAACTAATGTGCCCTTTTTGCCTCTGAGTCTCTTGTATTTCCTTCTCTTTGGTTTGTTATGTTATTTTGCTACTGTTACTTTTTAAAATACTTAACCCTAACATAGTTCCCCTTCAATCTGTGCTGTTATATGTCATCCTGTTTTTCTTTGTGCTTTGAAATTATGTTTATAAAGGCACACTAGTATGTTTATATGACAGGATTTATGTAGCTATAACCCCTTTTTGGACTTATAGATCTTCGGTATTTTACTATTTCATAAAAGAGTTGTGAAGAATTTACAGAGAATTCTTTTTTTTCAGTAATATTTTGAGGAAGCTGACCCAGGATGGGGTCATTGTGTCAAAGGATATGAACAGTTTTATACCACTAGCTGAAACTTCAGTTACTTTTCAGAAAAATTGCAGCAGGAGCTTAATAAGTACATATTTCAACATAACTGCCAAAACTTACCATTTTAAATTAACTTTGCTAATTTGATGGCTATTTATTGATACTGCCCAATTGTTTTCATTTTTATTTCTTTGGTTACCAGAGTTTGAGTAATGTTTAAGGTAAATGCCTTCCCTTTCTTTTCCTCCCCTCCCCTCCCCTGCCC
>JAQQSK010008143.1:0-13635 GCA_028658325.1 Potorous gilbertii | reverse complement strand
AACTATTCCTTGAATGTTAACTAATACCAAAAAGCTGTTGCAGTAAATGAAATGTAAAGAATTGAGCCCAAAAAATCCTAAAAATGACATTCCAGCTTAGGTATCGGTTTAGTTGCAAAATTATGAACTTCTTTCTTTAAAGTTTGAGAAATCAACAATCCGGATTCTACCCTGAGGTCCACACACCTCGACAGTAATGGAACTGGTAAGTGCAATGGGTCTCTGGTCACATGAAATCCATCCATGTACTCTCTCCCATTCTACTGTGCTAATGGCAGTTGCAGTAAAAACATCATTTCACCAATGGAGAATTAAAGGTGTGAATGAAAAGTGTTAGAAAACGCTAATAACTTGCAGCATCTGACACCCATTCCTGAAAGACCCCAACATTATAAACACATCCAGGTAAAAAACAACTCGATTCTCTCATCTTGTGGATATCCACTTACAAGCCAGGAAGCCTTTGCTAGCAGTAAGTTTAATAGGCAGTGGGAAATAGCCCTATTAGCTAAGTTTATTTATGCTGACAAAAAGAAAACTATGAAAAATTCAAATTCTAAACCGTAATTTATTCCTGATAAGTAATAAATCAGCAGGATTTCACTGCCCAAGTGGGGACTGGCCATTAAACAATAGCTGATACGCAATGAGGCTCGTAAATGTTCACCACCATGCATTGGAGCTGTTATTTATACATGAGCTCATTCCACAAACTCTCCTGTTGGCTTGGTCATGATAACCTGATGTCTCGACCACATTATGAAATAGAGGCAGAGAATCTTAACTAACTGCATGTAGCTAGAGGGTGGGAGGGTGCTTTTTTTTTTTTTTTTTGATTTGTCTTTCACTTGCCAGGAGACTCTAATGGTTCACCCACTTCCAAGGCCTTTATGAAGGTGCAGATAAGTCACTTTCCTCCACATGGCCTCAGTTTCCTTATTTGTAAGGAACTCTAAAGAATCTCTGTTTACTTATGCACATATATAGTTTATTTTTGGTCGCGGCAGAAATTCTTCATTAGGTGTTATTTAACACTTGGTTGGCCAAATTTTCTGAAGTTAAAATGGAAAGTAAAGATCTTATTGGAGGGTTATAGAACACAGTTCCACTGTGCTGCTACCTTGGAGACATATTACAGTATTTAGTGTATACAGCAATAATGAAACAGCATCTGGGCAGTCCTTTTAGCTTTGCAAAATACTTTGCAAATATTATCTCATTTGATCCTATAAACTCTGGAAGGTATGATTAACCCCATGTTATCGATGAAGAAACTGAATTTCAGAGAAGATGAGAGACATGCTCATGGCTCCATAATCAATATCAGAAGTGGCATTGCAATTCAAGTCTCTCCTGAACGGAAATCACATTTTTCTGCTAGCTATATCAAGCTACCTGTAACCACAGATCTATTCTACATCAGGCAGGTCAAAAAGTATGTATCCAGCATTTATCATAGGTCAGGCATTGTGCTAAATCAATGGGAAGGGAAGTATTTTATTCTCTGTGGAAAGAAGATTATATCACAACCTCATATCTATAGGTTTATTGAATTCAGGAAGAATAGAAATCATTAAATTATGAATACAGATGTATGTTTATGTCCTACATGGGAGAAATGTCAAAAACCAGTCCGGTACAATGGAGAAACTCATATATGTGTGTCTGTGTGTTTATATTTATATATTTTATTTATATTTATTTGTATGTATGTTTATATGTATATGTACATGTACATGTGTATATTGTATGTCTATAATTATGCATATATGCACATAACCATACATGTATATATATATGAATGCATACATATATACATGGGAAGGGGGGAAGAATGAAGAAAGAAGAGGGAGGAGAGATGTTATCAGTAATCATATATAATAAAGGAAATAGAAGGCAGTCTCTTTGTGTAATCTACTCTATACCACAAAATATGCCCAAGAAATTGGGCCCCCAATATTTAGAAGTGAGACAGATTAGGTTATATTGTACTCATTACAGTAAATTAATAAGGTTTACATTTCACAGCATCACATATGTCTTTATGTGATTTATATGATATTCCTTAAATACAAGAGAAGCTGGATACAGAGAAATAGAACTTAAAAAATAATAGTAATTTCCATGTAAGATCTATGCTATCTATGTAGCTTAGAATTATGTGATAGATTGGATCCATTCTAATCTCAGTAAACTATGTACCAGGTCCACTGAACTAAAGGTATTTACTTCCTCACTCCCTCACCTACAATATAATACAAGTTCCTCAAGGGCTTCTCCTCTTTGTATAGCCCAGAGGTCTGACAATCAGGAATACTCAAAAAGTCTGTAAATTTCTTTAGTGTGGGAAACTCTTGGTGTAGGAAATCCCTTCACCAACAAAAATTACAATATAGCTAAGACATAGGAAATAAGAACTAGTCAGCAAATTGGGGCTACTAATAAAGTTAACTTGCTTAACTGGGATTAAATGACTTGAACTGGCTCTCATAGCTAGTTAAATCTCACAGGTGAGATTATGAACCCAGGTTTTCAGAATTCAAAGCTTATTACTTCATGTCATACTCCCTCTCCAATCACTCTTCACAGACAAGAACAAATAAAACACTTTTCATTTAAGATCTTATAGAGCCCTTGAAAGGTAAAGTTAGGTAGTGCAGTGGATAGAGCACTGACTTGGAGTTGAGAAAATCTGAGTTCAAATCATCCTCAGATACCTTCTATCTATCTGACCCTGGGCAGGTCACTTAATCTCAGTTTGCCTGTGTTCCTGATCTGTAAAACAGGAGCACAATGGAGAAGGAAATGACAAGTCAATCATATCTTTGCCAAGGAAACCCCCATGGACAGAACCTAGGGGTCACAAAGAATCAGACACAATTGCACAATAAGAGTTCTTAAATTTTTTTTTTAATTCTTTTATTTGCAGAATCAGAAGAAGAAGAAAAGGATTTTCAAAAATACAGTGAATGCTGGTATATTTGCCCATCCTATCATCCTCTTCACTAATCCATTTGGGTAACTAAGGAAAATAATGTATAACTGAGTAAGGCATATACACAGTAAAGTGTGGCTTTAACAAACCCAAGCTGGAACAAGAAAGAGAAGAAAAAATTTCTTTGAGAAGAGAGCTGTTACAACCTCAAAAGACAAGGGTTCAGGAGTTATTTTTTTCTCTTCCTTTTGTGCCAGGGAGAGTATCCTATAGAGCAATGGGTAGAGAATCCTATAGAGACTTTTATGGGATGGCCTGAACAATTAGTGACTCCAGGTTCATGTTACAATGAAATTTAAAAAGACAGAGAGAGAGAGACAGAAAAAAAAAGACAGAGATAGACACATGCCAGCCATATCTACCATGGAGTAAAAGCAACAAGTCAAAAGAGAACTTCTGGGCAAGTGCTTGCTTCTAAAAGAAGAACCTTCATACTTAGTGCTGGCTATTTGATGACTGTATGAGGTCAACGTTTCTCCTCCCCCTCTTTCCCACTATGTGGATTAGATTCTTTCTTTTCCTAAAAGAAAAGGAAGTTGTCCCCGGGACTTGATTAATCCAGGGGGTTAAGACTCAAGCCTCCTTTACTTTTTAACACAGCTTCCTGGTGACCTCAGGCCACACTGATTTGGCTTCCTGGTCACCTAACAGGATTACAGAGGCCCACCCATATGGAGTCTGGGCCATTCAGACTAGTGTCTCAGCCTGGAGAGTCACCACACCCTGCCCTAATAGCCAAAAGATTTCGACCTGGAGCCAAGAGAGCTGTATCCTAGTTGAGTGGACTTGCTAAGTTAAGACTAAATAAACTTTTTGTTAACTGTTGAATGCCCTCAGAGTGTCTCATTCAATAATGAAGCAAAACTACTAGGAGAATGAGTTAGGTCAGCCCACTATAACTTTAGTATATAACAGCCATGTTTTTGTCTTCATCTTTACTCCTTATTATAGTATTATATACCATAGACGGTCCTTCTTGTCTTCCTTGATAGAATGGAGCCTCCTTGCTGGGAAAGACTATTTCATTCTTTAGCCTTGTATTCCCAACCTAACACAGGACCTGAAAATTGAGAAAGATTAATAAATTTTTAAGTGATTGATTCTAAGTGACTGGAAATTTACATAGCGCTTTGAAACGAAAACTGTCATTCTATTGTTTCTATTTAGTTGCTGCCATTCTCTCTTTCAATAAAATATTTCTCTGTTCCAATGTAGTAGAAGTGACCAAGAGAACCTCTGATTTACAGAAGTGGGCACTTTTCATAGAGCTAAATGTGTGGTTGGTTAACTGCTGACTGGCATATGCTATACTGGAATAACATTGCAATTCCTGAATGGCTCCCCAGGCCCAGGGGTCTTTCTTGATAATGACTGCCAATTCACATGGCCAGCTCAGTGAAAAGTTCTCTAGTTTACAAAATCAAAGATTCCTCTAATCACCCCACTATGACATGATGAATCATGTATTTGCAAATGGAAATTTGGTTTCAATTTGCTATGGGGTAGCATGTATACATTTTATCAAGTTCCCTGGGTATAGATTAAAAATCAAGTAAATGAGAAAATGTTCCAGTATATACCTGGAACCCTTGAGGTCACATGAGAATATCTAAGACAAAGATCACATATGAAACAACATGGCTGTCTCTGAAGAGGCTAGCCTTAGAGACTATCTTTTCCTCTCTTCCAGGGGACTGTGTGTCCCATACTTTACTACCAATGGGAACAAGATTCTGCATGTTGGATTACTAAGTAGCTGCAACTCTCTGAGCCTGAATTGCATGCCTCTCCTTCCAGTGGTTCTTGTGTTTGATTTACAGTAAAGGATAGGGAGTGATATACTGCTCAGTTCCACTTTGGGCTACCACTGCCTGTTCAGTTCAGCTTCTGTCTCTTTGCTTACACAGATGGAGCACACGCTGAGTTTCTGGGCTCTTGGTTGCGCTATCCAGACCAGGGTGTTATACGTGGAAGTCAGCATATATTAGGGGAAGGGTAGAAAGGAGATGGGGAACAGAGAAGGAAAATAAGATCATAGGAAAGGTCCCACAGTATGTTGCCACCTCACCTCCCTGCACACTTGCTACTCCTACAGAGTAAAAAGTACCCTAAGAATAGGTTTGGGAACTTAATTAAGGGATGCTAGGAGCACGAGAGGCTCTTGAGCTCCCTGTAAATACAAAAATAAATTAGGTCCCTATGGGGAAAATACCCATAGTCTTCCAGAAGGATAATCTGGTCTTGAGATAACAACTAACATGCCCTTGCATTCTTTCCACAGTGAGAAATGTTTCTGTAAATAAAGGTCTCACCCAATATGAAGTGAGCAACATGTGCTTATGGGCAAAATCCTTACTCATATAAGGGACAGATTTTAAGAACTGCCTGAAAATGAATCCAAAACCAGGGGATCCTCCCTAGGAATAAGTAAGTCTTGGCTGATCTCTCCCTGCACTCTGCCTACACGTCATGCATTGTTTCCAAAATATCCCTGACTCCCCAGATGGGAAACTTGCCCCTGTGAGTGAAGCTCCTGATGTTGATTTGCATGTCTAAATGGAAAATTTCTATTGTCCTGACCTCAGCAAAAGTTCAGCTTCCACCTGACTTCTGGATTCACTCTCTCATCTCCAATGCAGAGTAAAAGGAAGGTGCTTATATATGTATACAAGCACAAACAAAACTGATTTTTCAGAACTTTTTTCCCAGACCCATTTGTTGGTTCGGGAAGCAAGACAGTTCATTTCCTGTCCCTTCTTATTTCCTCCCTTCATCCTTTTCTGTCTCCTCTACTTTGCTTTGGAAAATAATCATTCCATTTGAATTGCATATTCATATCTATGCAGAAACTGGAAAGCATGGTAGCAGCTATAGTTCTGATTTTGTAAAAATTCCATAGGCTATAGAAAGTCCTAGTATATTACATGTATGTGTATGTATGTGTGTATGCATATGTATGTATATACATGTATGTGTATACATACATACGTTGTATGTATGTATACCATTATTTACTAAGTTGAATTTCCTGCTATACTGTAGCTTATATTCTGAAATGGGCATGCACATTGTCCAGACATCCAAAACAAAAGGCAGGGATGAGGGTAGACTGTAGATTTAAGAAATACAATAAATACACAATAAATGGGTATATATATGTACATATATCTGATGTGAAATGCAGATAGATGTACAAGCAGTTATGTGCAACATAAAGCAGGCAACTCATCCAACAAATTCCTGTGTTTCTAGGACAAGTTGGAAGCAAGGTCATTCTGTGAAAAAGAAATTTTCTATAAAAAAAAAAAAAAGTAGAAGCAGGAAATCTATCCTAGGACAATGCTGCAAGAGCAAAGGGGAAGCAAATGAGGCCAAGATGTCCTCTCAGGAATAAACACTGACTGCACTTGTGAGAAAACAAGCAAATAAAACAGACAAAGTGAAAAAAAAACTGTCATTGGGCAAAAGGCAAATGAATTCAGGTGGGAGAAGAGATTCACTGCATGGAAGGATGAAATCCAGAGTCCAAAATTCATCCCTAGGGGCAGTATGGCATAATGAATAGGGTGCTGCATTTTCCAAAGGCTGGAAGCTGAATTGAAATTCTGCTTCTCATACTTACTAGTGGTGTAACCTTGACCAAATCATTTAATTTCTCTGTAACTCATTCTGCCCATCTGTAAAATGGAGGGGGTGGGGGTTGTCCTTGACCTCCAAGGTCCCCTCTAACCACGCCTATAACTCTTGGACAGGAAGGCTACAGGAAGAAACATACACAGAGAAGGAAGTCTGAGTAGGTTTATTAGTTACTTATTACTTTTGATGACAAGGAAATACATTTTTAAAAAGTATTTTATTGAGGGATATTGAGGAATTTTAATATTACTTGTTTTTCCTTTGGGGGTGGGAAGGAAAGGGAGATATTCCTAATTTTAGGCTGCTATATAAATAGAATTCAGATTTCAAAAGGGGTAGGCATTAGATGATTTCTAATGGTCCTTCAAACTCTAAGATGATGTGATTCTCCATTAATTGGGAAATTTCACTAACACATAATGGAAGAACATGTCATTAATATACATTTTAAGTGGTAGAAACTTATTGGGCATTGAAAGTTGCTCGCTCTGTTTGAACATCAGACTGATCTGAAACTAGAGAATTCCCCATTTACTTTTATTACCGGGATCATTGTTAAAATGACATCCTATGCAAAGGGGAAATTTTAGCATTTGAGGAATAACAAATGCCATTAACACCTTAGACTGCTGACCTAAGTCTCATGATTAGATACACTGCAAGATATTATTTTTTAATAGTGAGTACCAACATTCTTAGGTGACTGAGTGAAAGATCTTGACTTGGGTAAAACAGACCAATTTTGTTGGAGAAACAAACCACTGGTCATGGAGTCAGAGCCTGGCCATGTTTAGATGTTGATGGAAATGCAGGAGTCCATTTGAAAATAATTCTGTCTTGGATTCAAATAGGTTGCCATCTGAGAGGGCAGACAAGGGGCTTGGATATAGCTTCTTATTCCTACTAAGAATGGAATTATCCATTAAAATGGGTGGAAAGATAGACACATATTAAATAAATATTGAATAAATGAGTGATGAAGTTTTATACTTGTTTCTACAAATTTAAGCAATACATGAAAACAATAACAGAATTATTAAATTACTCATTTTATTACAAATAGATGAAAACTACATGGATATAACAGAATATCAAAGTTTAAAAGGATTTCTAAAAGATAATATCTAACATTTCTATAGTTGCTACTGTGTGCCAGTCATTATGCTAAGCACCTTAGAAACTTCATCTTTTTTTATCCTCACAGCAAGTAACACACCCAGAATCACATAACTAGTTAAGTGTCTGAGGCTGAAATTGAATTTAGATCTTCCTGTCTCCAGGCATGACCTTATATCCGTTGTACTACCTAGCTGCTCCAGTCTAATTCATAGAAATAACCAAAATGCTATTTAACATTTGATTTAAGATGACCAGAGAAAGGGTGACAGCATGTCTCTGGACACAGATCATTTCAATTTTGAAAAGCCCTAGTTTTTAAGGAATATCTTCCTTGTACAAAACAAACTTTTCTCTTCACAAATTCCACCCATTTCTTCTAAATCTACTCCTGGAACCAAGTAGAACAAATATAATTCCCCTTCTACAAGACACACAGTATAATTCTTGAAGATACTTCTCATGTTTACTGTCCACCTCCACCCTCCCCTGCCATATTCATAGGTGGTAGGTATCTACTTCAAGATTCAAATTCAAAACTCTGTGTCTACATGCCTTAACTATAGCCTGAATTACAACTTTCCCATATCCTGGTATTAATATGTTGTGGAATAAATGGTCAGTTGAAACTTAATGTACTTATAACTAAAAAAATAAATTTAAATGAGGCCATATTTATTAGGAGGCAGTATTTTGAACAGATTATCTATCATATCCTTGACTCTGGCTCCCATATTTAAGAGATTCCGTCTATCTATTCTGTCAAAGAAAGCCAAGAACACATCTACCTCATGAGTCAATCTTATTCTTGACCTAATAAAATTTGATGTCCATTAACTGGGAAAAATATTTGTTACTGGGATTTGTAGAGAGGGAAATCTAAAGTTGTCAGGTTTAAGGAATTATTTGGGCAAAATTGGATGGGATCTGAACAATTGTTGAGTTCTATCCCCTAATTTTATAAATAAGGAAACTAAAGCCCAGAATAGTTATGAATCAACCAAAGTCACAATGGTGATAAATAGTAGAACCTGAATCTGAACACAGTTCCTCTGACTTCCACCGGACCATAGGTTTCATAAAATCATTCATTAATTATGGTGAAATATATGGGGATAGGCTATTTGCATTGTTATTAAAGTGCAAGTGGATGTGCATCATGAATCTCAAAGTTGTATCATAGTTAGATTTCAGATTTCATTTAAATTCAAACCTCACAATTTACAGACGAGGAAACTGAGCCCAAAGGAAGTAAAATGACTTGAGAAAAGTCACATATAAGTAGCAAATTTAGGTACTTGGATTCAAAGCTCTATTATCTGATTCCAAGTGCTCTGGTCTGATATGCCATGTATAAAAGACCATCATGAATTCTGCGAGTATTTTATACATCCATTTTCTGCAGTTTGTCATAATAAATTGTTTATTTCTACTTTAGACTCAATAGCTGCCATGAAGAAGCCATCAAAGGGAAATGGATAGATTGCTACTTGAGTATGTGAGGCTGCATCTTGAAAAGACATAAAAGACCCAGGGAAACTTGGGAGTATAAACTTTCTTCCTCAAAGGCCATTTTTTTTTGAGAGAAGAAAAACTTTAGTTGAAACATTGCTGCCTTCTAATGAGCTACATTCTTAGAGTCACAAGATGAAGCCAACTCCAGTTGGGTCTCAGTACAGAAAAAGGTACTTAATCCTTCTGGGAATCGGATACAGTGTTCAATAGTCTGTATAAGTTTGATAGAAATAGGGGATATGAGAACTCCAACAAAGACAATTTACTGAAGAGTTTTAATTCCAAATCTTATGTAATATAAGTGGGAGCATCCTGATATTATTGAATTCTTCTGATCCACATGTTTAGAATTGCTCATTCTAATTTAGTTCCTAGGCATCAATAAATATGTCCCAGTTCTTGTTCTTTACATATTTAAAGTGAGAGGAGACCCATTTTTATTCAAACTGAATTATTCAAAATTCAGATAATACATTATCTGAAAAATGAATGCAAAGATTCTGGTTCATTATTTGGAATTTCTGAAATACCAGAACAGAGGTACATCATCCCAGGAAATGCTGAGTGTATATATTCCAGCTAATGTCCTTGTTAGGGAAACGTGTTTTATTTGAAAGTCATTGCCAAGAGAATTTGAGATTTTTCACAGGAAATTCAGGAAGCCTGAGGCTTCAGGATGATGTTTGAATCACAGGAAAGGGACTGAGTAGGCTGTGGTCAATGGGAGATAGTGTGGAATACTGAAAAGAGTGCTGGATATGGAACTTGGAGAAATTTGAGTTTGTATGCTGAACCCAGCACATACTAGTTGTACCATCCTGGGTAAGTCACTTATTTGAGTCTCAATTTTCTTATATTTAAAATGGGAAAGAAAATAATTTCAATGCTTAACCTCACCGTGCCACTGTAAAAAAAAAAAAAAGCTTTTCTAATGTGCATGCATGTACATGTGCCTGTGCCTGTGTGTGTGTGTGTGTGTGTGTGTGTGTGTGTGTGTAAAGGAGACCTAATCTTAGCACAATGGCTGGCACATAGTAGGTACTTAATAAATATTTATTGAATTGATCTTTGTGTATTTTAATGATTCAGTCCTGGATACCAGAATCAAGTTAGGTCTCTGATAAATTACTTGCTAAGCTACCCTAGGTAAGACATAACTTAATTAAAGGGGTGTCATAAAGTAAAGAAAAACAGACTTGGTCCTAGAGGGCAGAAACAAGGACATTGGATGGAAGTTCCAGAAAATTAGATTTTAGTTGACTATAAGGAAAAATTTTCTAAATATCTCAAAGAGGATTGGGAAGGTTCAGTATGTTCCCTTCCACTGGAGGTCTTCAACAGGAAGGGTAGATGACTTAGAGCTGAGGGGCTGCCTGGGAGATTCCTGATTAGGAAGAGGTTGGATTAGGTGCCCTAAGGTCCCTTCTAGCTCTGAGATTCTATAATTTTGTTTATTTCATGACATACCAGGATGCATACTACAGTAGCTACTCAAAACTTCTGTTGATCTGTCTTTGTGAATCATAACTAATTAGCGGAAAAGTTTTAAGTAAATATTTAAGTTGCTTATTCTTATCTTGCTGGTGCATTGGATTGTAAATAGGGCTGCCTGCCAAGGCAATAGTCTCAGTGAGTTCAGCCTGAAGAACATGGCATTCCAACCACTATATTATAAACAGAGATGCAGTTACTCTGAACAATAAACTGTAAGGATGGAAATCATTTGATTTATCCACTAGCTAAGAGAAGCTACTGCAGTGATATGACTTTTTCTTTGGAAAATCAGTGTATTTAGTGCCAAAAGGCCTCTTTAATTAAAATTATACATGGAAAATTATGTTTAGAGCTTTCTTTCAGCTAAAACAAGAAAGCAAAGTTCCAGGGAAATTTTGAAGTATCCTAATATACCTCCAAAGTCAGTTCTGTTCAACTTTCTTTTTGACCTGCATTAACCAACTAATTACCATCACTCCCCAAATCCCTAATGCTAATTATTTGCTCTAATGTCATTCAAAGTAATATATAGGAAAAGCTTGTCTTCAAAAATTAGGGACAAGATGAATGAATTGATCAACATTTTAACATTTATTAAAGAATAAAGAAAACGTATTTTTAAAGTATGTCCAAAACAATTTTTATGATAGTATTTTAACATTCCATTGAACTTTAAAACATTTTTTGGAAAGAAGTCACTGATGGAGAAGAGATGTACAGAAAGGAAAGAACAGAATTCTAACAGAATGAAAATTGAGATTGTATTCCATTTAAAAAATTGGAATTTCATATCCAAAGATACTCATAAGAAGTAACATTTTGAAAAATCTATAAATTAAAAAATTTCTAGAACCAACAAAAATAGAATTTGTAAGCAAAATGTAGGAGGAGTTACTTGAATTGACTGTGGTACTTGCCTCAAAATACTTTGCCTCAAATATTTACTATCTGTGGGACCCTGGGCAAGTCAATTAATTTCTGCCATCCTCAGTTTCATATAGAAATGGAAGGGAATAAGCATTTATGAAGCACCTACTATGTGCCCAGTACTGTACTAAGCACTTATAAATATTATCTCATTTGTTCCTCACAACTATATGAGGGAGGTACTACTGTTGTCCCTATTTTATAGTTGACTAAAGTGATGCCAACAGAGCTTAATTAACTTGCCCACAATCACACAACTAATGAGTTTCTGAGGTCACATTTGAACTCAGAATCTTCCTGAGTCCAAGTCTGTCACTCTACCCATCGCATCACCTTGCTACCTTGAGTCCAAGTTACAGCTGGTCATAGAGTACATGAAGTAGTTATATGAAACACAGTTCAAAAAGGTAGGTTTGAGTCAGCTGTGAGGAACCTTATACAAGCGGAGGAATTTTTCTGTTTTACCCCAGAGGCAGCTGGAGTATTTCTAAGCAGGAGAGTGATATGGTCTAACTCAGAGTCTAGGAAGAGTTTTTGTTTTTTCTGGTAAGAGTGTGAAAGATGAGTGCGAGATTTAAAAAAAGCCTAGAAATAGAGAGATCAGCTAGAAGACTACTCTAACAGTCTAGGCAAAGAGGTAGTGAAGAGCCAGAAATAGCTACACATACCTATAATCCCTGACACTGGAGGAGGCAGACAGTGGTAGATTGCTTGAACATCATAGGCTATAGTAGGGCTAAGTTTAGTAGCATTTACATGAATTCTGGCACTGATATGGGTTAGCCTCCCAGAGCAGAGGCTAACTTCCAACTTGGGGAACAAAGGGATGCCCTATCTCAAAAACAAAAAGACAAAAATTTTCTGATGACTTGAAGCAAAATAATAATGGTGAATTGAGAGAAATGGATGTATACAAGAGAGCAGAAAACTGATAGGATATGGAAGATAAAGAAGGAAGAATAAAAGATCACTCCAAATATGCCAACATTAATGATTAGAAGAATTGTGTATATATGCAATATATGTTATTTTACTACATATTATATGACCTATATTAAATATTGTTTATATTATGTAGTATATGACACATTCATGGTTAGAATTACACATATTAAATATACATGAAATTCTTCTAATTATTAATTTAGATGTGTACTATAAAATGTTAATATATGCACATATGCAATTCCTCTAATGAATATAAATACATATATTAATACATTATATAGCAATATGTACACATTAATGTATATCTTAATATGTACATATGAGCAATCTTAAACATACACATATATATGTATATATACATATATAATATACAACACCATATGATAGAGACCAGGTTAGTTTGGTGCTGATAGAGAAGGAGGGGAAGACTCTAGATACTTTCTAGAAAGAAAACATGAACTGAATGAATTTTGAATATAGAAAATAAAAGAGAGTAATGACAAATGTTTATGGCTTTGGACCTGGGAGAACAGTAGAGTATTTTATAAAATCTGAAATTCTCTTTCCGCCTTATCTTTGCATTTAGAGAAGAAAAGAAAAAAAATGAAGATGTCTGAATTTCTGCTAGGGATTTTACTGTGTCTCACACAATAGCCACACTACCAAGAGGTGACAGCTAAAAGACAGGATGATTTCATTTGAAACTCATTGAATAACTGAAATCAAAGAGTTGCAGTTAATGGAGAAAGGTCTCCAGTGGAATATACAGAATGATCTGTGTTCCCAATGCTATTCAACTCCCCCTCTTTGTTCTATAGAAATACAAGGGCATAGAGATAAATCTGTGAACAACACAGTTTGGGGGAGGGGAGAGTGGAATAGAAGCACATCCATGTTGAGACCTAGTGGAGAAGTCATAAAGGTCCCAAAGGAGTACATTCAGGTGAGAAATAAGATGTCTGGGCTGGGTTTCCTCTTAAATACAAGTTTGGAATTCATGGAAT
>JAQQSK010008142.1:0-13635 GCA_028658325.1 Potorous gilbertii | reverse complement strand
CATTCTCCTCCTCATTGGCTTTTTGAACCTCTTTTGCCAATTAAGTTATCCTATTTTTCAAGGTGTTATTTTCTTCAGCATTTTTTTGGGTCTCCTTTATCAAGGTATTGGCCCATTTTTCATGCTTTTCTTGCATCTCTCTCATTTCTCTTCCCAGTTTTTCCTCCACCTGTCTAACTTGATTTTGAAAATCCTTTTTGAGCTCTTCCATGACCTGAGCCCATTGGATATCTATTTCAAATGTTTGGGACACAGAGGCCTTGACTCCTATGTCTTTCCCTGATGGTAAGCATTGTTCTTTCTCATCAGAAAGGAAGGGGGGAAACATCTGGTCACTAAGAAAGGAACCTTCTATGATCTTATTTTTTTCCCTTTTCTGGTCATTTTCCCAGCCAGTTACTTGACTTCTGAGATTGCTCTCCACCCCGCCTAGATCCACCCAGCTAGTGCTTGGGGTCTGAGATTCAAATGTTGTTCCCCAGCCTCAGGGCTTTCAGCAGTGGGCCTGGCTGCTATTCAGGGTAAGATTAAATCAGGTTCTCAGGTCGGGGCAGGGCTGCCTCCCAGGCTCAGTTCCCTCAGGGGGTTTATGCAGAGACCTTTTGTAATAGAGCTCCTGCCAAGCTCCTGACTGCTCTGGGAGCCTCTGGCTGCTTGCTGCCTCTGCCACTGCCTCCCGAGGGGTCCTGAGTTATGGAGACACCCTGCTCCCCTCTCAGACAGCCCAGAGGTCTCTCTCACTGACCTGTAGCACCTATGGGTGGAGGGACCCCCGTGACCACCGGAGATTCCATCCCTGAAGCCTGCTCGGATCTGTTCCTCCCAGGTCTGCATGGCCAAGGTAGGGCTGGGTTCCCCTCTGGTCCAGTGCATGATGGATCTTTGGTGAGGGTTTTTCAGGTCTTTCTGGAACAGAAATCTCCTCCACTCTGTTCTTCTGTGGCTTCCACCGGTTCAGAATTTGTTAGGAGTTCTTCTTTACAGATATTTTATAGGCTGTGGTTTCGGAGCTAGCATAAGTATATCTTTCTACTGCGCCATCCTGGCTCCTCCCCCATGTCAGGCTTTCTTAGACATGTTCCAAAGAAGTGAGGAATAGTCTCAAAATGCTTATTCAGCTATAGAGCATGCACCTGATGAAATCTGACATAGGATGCAATCACTGACTCACCTGTATCAGATGAGCCTGGACTTTAGAGTTTGTACCAGTACCTGTACAGTAAATGAGACATCATGTTTGCTTGGCCCCCACCGCTGTCACAGAAAAATAATAGTAAGATGAGAACTCAGGGTTTGCCATATCATATCAAAGTGCTAAGTCCTCTTAAAAGAAGGGTCACATGGACAGAAGTGGGGTTCCAACACTGGAGGAGCAGGAAGGGCAATTCTGAACATGCTTTATGGTATGGCCAACACATCCTCCATTGAACTGATATGTATCAGAGCCACCAACAAGGGCAGAAGGTACAATTCAGTAGCAGTTTACAGTGTAATACAAATTATGGTTATCCCTTCCACATCACAGGAATCTGGGACACAATGCCTCCATGATCTGGAAAATCTGTGTAAAATTTTTTGGCCCTCCTTTCATATCAGAGAAAAAGTCTGAATTATTATGGAATTATAAGTAAAATATGTTGATATTATGCATTACTATACACACATTTTATGCATTGCTTCTTTCCTTCCTTCCTTCTGGTGTGTTTATATACATATATATATATACACTCACACATACACCCACATGCATATACTTATCTACACACATATAATATACACATACATACCCATACACACCTACATACATAGATATGTATATGTATGTATATTTTCTCTAACTACATTAATACTGAAAAAGGTCTCATGAGTTACAAATAACATCTTTCCATGTAGGAATGTAAACAGTTCAACTTTAATGAGTTCCTTAAGGCTTCTTTTTCCAGTTTACCTTTTCACGTTTCTCTTGATTCTTGTATTTGAAAGTCAAATTTTCTATTCAGCTTTGGTCTTTTCAACAAGAATGCTTGGAAGTCCTGTATTTCATTGAAATTCTGTTTTCTTCCTGAAGTATTATACTCAGTTTTGCTGGGTAGGTGATTCTTGGTTTTAATCCTCTCTCCTTTAACCTCTGAAATGTTACAATCCAAGCCCTTCCATCCCTTAATGTAGAAGGTGCTACATCCAGTGTTATCTGATTATTATCAACTATTATTATTCCACAATACTTGAATTGTTCCTTTCTGGCTTCTTGTAATATTTTCTCCTTGACCTGAGAACTCTCGAATTTGGCTACAATATTCCTAAGGATTTTCCTTTTGGGGTCTCTTTCAGGAGGTGATCAGTGAGTTCTTTCCATTTCTGTTTTACCCTCTGGTTCTAGAATATCAGGGCAGTTTTCCTTGATAATTTCTTAGAAGATGATGTCTAGGCTCTTTTTTTGATCATGGTTTTCAGGTAGACCAATAATTTTTAAATGATCTCTCTTGGATCTATTTTCCAGGTCAGTTGTTTTTTCCAGTGAGATATTTCAATTGTCTTGAAACCACAGCAGCTGCCTATGATTCTGTTTCCTGAATCATACTCCAGTCTTGTCTGTGCCCACATATCCACTGCTGGGCTACACTCCTCTTAGAGCCAGGTGAAATAGCCCCTTCCCATTGGCCTTCCAGGCTGTCTTGGGCTGGAAATTTGTTTCATTCTGTCATTTTGTGGCTTCTACTGCTCTAGAATTTATTTAGAGTCATTTATTACATGTATTTTAAGGGATTTGGGGGAAGAGCAAGAGAAGGTCTGTGCTTCTACTCTGCTGTCTTGGCTCTGCCCCTTCTTCATTTCTGAGATTCTAAACTTTTTCTGTGCCATCTGATGGCTTTTTCATGTTGTTTGCAGCCTCTCCAAAAGTCTCCCAAAATTCCCATTTAATTTCTTATGTCAACCTATGATATATTGAAACTACAATGAGGAAAGTCATGATGTGGAAAAGGTAAGTAATCTTGGGACGACTAAACATGTTAATATATCTACTTTTTGTGAGAGCAATGGCCAGGCTAGGATGACTAAGAATAGACTGACTAGGCTGACCTTGACCAGGTAAAAGTAGATAGAGTTAATTTCCCTAACTTTCTGTTGGGTAAGTGCTGGATTTATGCCACATATACATTTTATTGCTCTCTGGTTTTATTTTTCATACCATGTTTAAAAAGTAGATATCACTCTAAGGGAAAACAAAAGTTGTAGCTCTTAAAGAGTACACTTCAATGACTATTAAAGATATTTATATAGCTGTGGTTGTAAGAAAGTTACATGTTTCAGGGATTACTCAAACACACAACAAAACAGCAAACAATCACCTCAATGAATTACTGAAAATGTACTTGAAAATGAAAAATAACCCCCAAAACTGAGGAATTATTGCTGGAAAACAGTCTGGTTAATCGTCAGAAAAAAAAAGAAAGACCTTCAAGGGTAAGATCCTTCATGGGGATCTTACAGCTCAAGGAGTTCTTATTGATTATAGCTGAGTATTTACTGTAGACTTCCTTGACACTGAAAGAATAGAGAGAAAAGTTTTTTTTTTAAAGCTGCCAACTGTCAACATGAAGAAAGAATGCTTTATCAGGGGTAAAGCAAATCAAATGCTGGAGTACTAGAAATTGGGAAAAGGTAATTTTCACTGATAAAATTCACTTTTTCATTCAAGGCTATACCAAACTTTTGTCAGAAGGTTGTCAGCTGGTCAGAACATGTCACCTTCATCAGGCTGTAAAAAATACATCCAAAAATGTTTTAGGGATTTTTAATTTCCAACAGTCTTCGGAATCTTATCCTCATTGAGGGAATGATGAACTGTGATAAATATATTAATAGCCTGAGGAAACAGAATTGTTCCAGAATTACAGAAATTCCAAAGTGGAAATAAAGTACTTTGACACAGCCTGCCATCATGTCACATGTCACAAGAAGTTAAGAAATTGATCCAAGCTATAGAGATAAACATACTTTATTGACTTGGAATTCATCAGATATAAATTTCCTTGAAAACATATGGATGGTGATGAAAACCAGACTTAGAAAAATGGACAGTTTATTAAGGGTACTTTTAAAATTCAGTGTAATAAGAGTGTTTTCATAATAAAGAATTAAATAATATGCATCAAAATCGTATGAATTTGAGGTCAAATCATATCAAACAAATGAAGCAAAAGGAGAACATCATGTTACTGAAAGTTTTTCAGAGATGAAAAAAGTTATGACATTTATTGCATACTTTGTCCCAGTTAGTTTGCAGAGTACTGTATTTGACTGCTCATATACTCATTGCCTAGAAGGCATTGAAGGTCAAAATTGAAGGGTACCTTAGATTAGTTAGGAGTTCTTAACTTGAAGTTCATTAAATTGGTTTTAAAAAAATCTTTGATAATTGCATTTTGATATCATTAATTCCTTTGTAATCCTAAGGGTTTTATTTTATGCTTTTAAAAACATTATTCTAAGATGAGGTACATAGGCATTACCAGACTGCCAGAGAGGTGTATGACAAAAGCAAAGCTAAGGAAACTTCCATTAGTCAAATACCCTATTTTTACAGAGGATAAAACTGAGACTCAGAGAGAAAGAAATTTTCCACTGTTCTTTTATTGGATTGCATATTCTAGGGGGCAGAAACTTGTCTTACCTAAAGCTTATACCCTCCCTAACACATAGCATGGTGATTTATACACAATAGGCACCTAAAATGGAAGTTATGGTAAGAATAGAAACTAGTTCTCTCAATTCTCAGTAAGGTTCTCATTCTACTGTACCATTGCCAACTCCAAAGGCTTCCTTAGGATATTGGTACCACTTTCCATGAAAATTCAACCTTCTGGATCTCCTTTCCACTAAACAAAAACATAACTGGGGTGGGGTGATGGGACTTTGCTCCAGGGGAGAAAACATAAAGGACAAGGGCAGTATCTTCAGGATACTTTCTCCTCTCACTTCCTTCCCATGATGACCGTATAGGTCTCATATTTAGAACCTTTCCTCCGTCTCTTCATCAGCTTAAAAACTTCTTGGCGCCTCAGTGCACATTTCCATACCACTCCATATACTCCCACACTCCCAAGGTCCTTCACCAGTTGAGCTTACCTTGTCACTACCAATAGACTTAGCTTTTCATTTATGTACTCACACTCAAGAAGTGCTAACTGGTCCAAATAGGGAATAAACACAAGAGGCATCTGGAATGTCCTTAGACTCAGCCCATCACTGAAATAACTATATGACACAAGAATATTATGTCCCACAGATAAAGGTTTGGTGATTTTTTTTTGAAGACCATGACCTTGAGAAGAATCAGACTGGTCTGTGATCAAGACAGGCTAATTAACTATAAGGAAGGGATCCCTTGTGTCTTACCCACAAACTCCTCAAATTATAGAAAATACATATTCTTTCCTTAAAATGTCATCTGATTCTAGCAAATCTGTCAGAATAAATACACTTTCCCCTTCATCCAGGGATTGAAATATCCCAGAGGCCTGGGAATCAGGTATAAGTTCAATGTCAAGGACAGCCATCTATAGTTTTCACTTTTCTGAAAGAAAGCAGCAAGCCCCTTAACAGCAACTTGGAAGCCAGGAAGAGCTGCATGGGCTGTCAGCTAAGGAAGCCATTCCTCCTATCCTTTATATCCTTCCACTATTGCATCAAACTGTAAACTCAAGAACAAAAAAGACTAATCAAATTTTTAATTGATGCCTTTACCCATGTTTTCCCAAATATACAGTCCTTCTGTGCAAAGAGATAACTCATCTCTCATTCAAATCATCAAATATTTATTAAACTCCTACTATGTACAAAACCCTGAGACAGGCATTAAAGATTATACAAAGCTTAGATGAGGCACAATCTACCCTCAGAGGGCAATAAGTAAGGGGAGAAGACACGCATACAAATAACTAATATCTAATAATGTATGTAAGTACTTTAGAAAGGGGTAAAACAACATACTGTGTGAGGTCTAAGGTTTGTTACTGATGGAGGGGACAGGGTAAGGCTCACAAAAAAGTGATGCTTAAGTTGAGTTTTGAAGGATAGAAAGTAATTGAATAGGAAAAAATGAAGAGAAGATATTTCAGCTACAGAGAGCCACCTATAAAAAGACAGGGAAGTGGGAACAGAAAATAATTTAGTTTTAATACCAGAGATCAATAAAGGGAGCTAAGGCTAGAAGTATAAGGATGACAGGAAGCCAGAAAGATATCATTCTCAAGGAAGGCTGAGAGTATAGGATTAAATGTTGGCCAAGTGAAGACATTTCTGTGCAGACCTGAGATAATATGGTCCAGGTATTTTGTTACCTGATTTTCTTCTTTGTTAGGCACCCTCAGGAATAAACCTGATGTAGCTTCTTACTTGCTGAACAAAGAGCTCCCTAGTGAATCCTGAAAATAGATGACTATGTTGGTACTCCATTGTGAATTTGAGGTCAAGAGCCCTTCCCCAGGAATCTGAGATTCATGAGGAATTTAAGTTCAATTACACTAAATCATACATTGATTCATACACCATTCTGTGTGGAACTGATTTTTCTGCCTTTTTTACTTTCCCTTTTTCTCTGATTTTTTCCTACCTTTCAGCCTGGGGGGAAAAAGAAAGAAGAGAATCCTGGATATCTGCCAGACTGTTTGATGTATTAATGTGCCCTTGGAGAAAAATGAGACCATGCTTTTCAGTCCCATCAAGGATTTTAATGACCCACCGTCCCAACTGACAAGCACATGTGACCTGTCTCAATCCTTTATCTCGCTCTAGTACGGATATGGCACAGCAAGGAGAGGTGACATTAGAAGAGGACACAGGTCAAGGGAGGAAAGAGGAATGGAAGTGGAGGGGCCATTTTACCCATCAAACAGAGACAGAAACTGTTAAAGAAATCTTGAGGCCTAAACTATCATGGGAAAATTAAGACTTTGCCCCAGAAACTAGTGTCATGAAAGGCATATTTTCTCCTCCCACAATTTATTCTACCCCAACTAGAAAATTCACAATCTATCAACTACTATTATGCCTGCCAATCTATCCTACTATATGCCTGGCACTGTGTTAGGCACTGGGAGTGCAAGTATAAAGAATGAAACAATACCTACTTCAAATGTGTTCACATTCTCATGGAGGAGATATGAGGTAAATATATAAATACAGAACAGATATAAATGAATAAATATGAATATATGTAAATAAAATGCAAAGTTTGGGAGGAGGAACACTTGTATTTGTGGGAAAGATAAGACTGAGGAAAGGTGTCAGTCTTGAGTCATCAAGAAGATGGCACTTGAACTATATCTTAAAGTAAGGGAGGGATGCTTCAAGACTTAGGAAGAAGAGTGTGTTCCAAGCACATTGGATGGCTCATGGAAAGGTACATATGTGATGAACAGAGAAAAGATGAGTTAGTCCGGATCATAGAGTACAAGAGCAGAAGTAAAGTCCAATGGAATTAGAAACCTGGGTCGAGGCTGAGTAAGGCCACAAAAGTCAAATAGAGGAGCCCATGTTCTACCCCAGAGGTAATGAGTAGACCAAGTATAGACAACTGGTCAGATTTTCATTTAAAGAAAATTCTTCGTCACTAGTGTGTGGGGAGAAGTGAAACACTTGAGGCACAGGACCAGCTGAAAGCCATTGAAACAATCTACACAAGGCACTGTAAGGACCTGAGCTAAGGGAGTAGCTGCATGAGTGATAAATAGGGGTCAGAGGTGAGTGATGATTTGGCAATTGTTGGTAATTGTTGGAAAAGAGTGAAAAGTCAAAAGTAATACTGAGGTGATGAACCCTAGAGTCTAGAAGGTGACAACCTCTTCCTTTCTCTAACTATACGGCAGACAAGCCACCCTACTTGAAGTTGCAAGGTACCCTGAGGGTGGTGTGTGCTAACCAGTTGAAACTATCACAATATCTTGACCATTATTTTCCCTCATACTCTAGTAAATGCAGCTGAGAATTCTGACTCCAGTACACTTAGAAATAGCAGTACCCTACATAAGCCAACTTCTCTGCCTCCAACCTGGGCCACACAGCCATAACAGAGGGGTGCAATCACTGTAGCCCATCACAGTGGACTTACCTTCCTTGCTGCCACTAATACTCATTGCTGGCCAATTGCCACTGACTGGCAACTAAGCCGAAGAGGTCCAGAAGTAGAAGCATCCTCCAAACCACCAGTTATGCATCTATTTCAGGCCCTGCAACCATCAGTCCAAGGCAATAGCACTCATGTAGAGGTGACCTGGCAATTATTTCTATCAGTGATACAATCATAATTAATGCAAAAGTCAGGAAAAGAAAATTTTCACCACCAAAGTCCTTGGAATTGTCAAGTGGTTCAACACCAGAAACAGATATATTATCAATGGAAATGACACTAAAGAAGAGGCATTAACATCTCTTTTGTGGTTGAGCCCAAAGGACCATGGGACCTTTCCATTTGACTTACAATTTCCTCATTAGAATGTGAGTGTCTTAAGAAAGAACTATCTTACTTTTTTACCCCAGTATTCAATACATAAGAAATAATTATAAAGGGTAACTAAGTAGTACAGTGGATAGATTGCTGGGAGGACTTGTCTTGCTGAGTTCTAATTTGATTTCAGACACTAACTAGCCATGTAACCTTGGGAAAGTCACTTAATCCTATTTGCCTCAATTTCCTCATCTGTAAAATGAGCTGGAGAAATAAATGGCAAAGCCCTCCACTATCTCTGCCAAGAAAATCCAAATGGAGTCACCAAGAGTCAGACACAGCTGAAACAATTCAGCAAAACAGTCATAATGTATAAAAAGCCCTTATAAACAACAAATACTTCATTCATGACAGACTTGGAGTAGTTATTAATGGTTCAGTGATAATGTAATAAGAGTTCTCTAATGTAGCAGATCAAGGTCTGTGCTTGGCCCTGTGCTTTTTAACTTGACTAAAGAAATAGGTGGTATGTGCATCAAATTTGTAGATTATAACTGGGAGGTATAGCTAACACAATAGGTGACTAAATCAGGATTCAAAAAGATCTTGAAAGATTAGAGAATTGGATTGAATCTGATTAGGCAAACAGAAGTCAAGTGTCTTGCCCAGGGTCACATAGCTAGCGAGTGTCTGAGGCCAGATTTGAACTCAGGTCTATTCTGACTCTGTGAGCTATCTAACTGCCCGGAACACAGTGAGTGCTTAGTAAATGCTTATTGACTCAAGCCATACCAGATCTCAAACTGTATTTATAAAGCAGTCATCATCAGACACTGGCTGAGAAGTGGAGTGCTAGGTGAGTGGAATAGATTAGGTATATAATACAGAGTAGTAAATGTGCTTAGTAATCTAGTGTCTGATAAACCTAAAGATCCAAGCTTTTGGGATAAGAACTCACTATATGAAAAAAACTTCTGGAAAAACTAGAAAGTGTTTGGCAGAAACTAGCTATAGACTAACATTTCGTATCTCATACCAAGATAAGATCAAAATGAGTACATTAGACATAAAAGATGTTATCATATGCAAATTAGGAGACCAAGGAAGAGTTTATTTGTCATATCTGTGAATAAGGGAAAAATTCATGACTGAACAAGAAATAGAGAGCATTATAGGATATAAAATGATAATTTTGGTTATATTAAATTAAAGAGTTTTCACAAAGAAAACCAATGCAACCAAAATTAGGAGAAAAGCAGAAGACTGGAGGGAAATTTTTACAGTAAGTCTCTTTGATAAAGGCTTAATTGCTCAAATATATAGAGAACTGAGTCAAATTTATGAGAATGAAAGCCATCCTCACTTGATAAATTGCCAAAGGATATGAACAGGTACTTTTCAGATGAAGAAATCAAAGCTAATAATATGAAAAAATGCTGTAAATTACTATTGATTAGAGAAGTGTAAATTAAAACAACTCTGAATTGCTACTTCATATCTATCATATTGGCTAACATGACAGAAAAGGAAAATGACAAATGTTGGAGGGGATGTGGGAAAATTGGTATACTAATGCACTGTTGGTAGAGTTGTAAACTGATCCAACCATTTCCCAAAATCTAGAGGGTATTGTGACCATTTGAGTTTCCTCTATTTCTCTATTACAAACTTTAGGAGTGAGTGGTCATTTCCCCCAGGGTTCCCATTGCTACAACTATTTTTTCCCTGAAAATGAACATCAGATCCAGAATAGAATGTCCCTTTGTTTCCACTGAATTTTAAAGGCTGAAATTATGAAAGACAGAGACAGAGAGAGACAGAGCCAGAAAGAGAGACAGACAGAGACAGAGAGACAGCAGATGTCTGGATAATTGAAATTTAACATCATTAATATGTCATACAGAGCTCTGTGTCACATTCATAATTTGTTTCCCAGCTCCTCACTTATTTCCTGTCTGTTCAGATGGTCTCTCTAATATATTTCAATAACAAAAACATTTCTCTTTTTCCCTCCATTGACTTTCACCCAAATACTCTGTTCTGCTTCCCTCCTCCTTTTCCTCAATTTCTTCATGAATATGCCTTCTTATATACAGTATTATTCCTGTGCTTACCTATTTTAAAGAAAAACAAAGGAAAATAATGCCCCTTGAAACACCTTTTCACAAGCAGAAATAGAAAGGAAAAGTATAAATTAGTTGTGCACCCTAAGGTGTCAAGCACAAATTCTCATGGTCAAACAAGGGGAAAAGGAAGCCCTAAAGTAAGTATAGACCCTTTTGCCCGCTATAGAATGACCAATACCTTTTAAAAGAAAAGACAATACAATATAAAAGAACTTTGGACTAAGGGTAAAGAGCCTTGGATTATATAGGACTAACTAGCTTTTTTCTATTTTGGGAAAATCACTTTCTCTCTCCAGGCTTCATTTTGATTATCTGTAAAATAGGAAAGGACATCTGGGTGGCACAGTAAATAGAGTACTGGGTCTATAGTCAGCAAGATTCATCTTCCTGAATTCAAATCCAACCTTAGGCACTTATTAACTGTGTGACTGGACAAATCACTCAAACCTGTTTGCCTTAATTTGTAAAATGAGTTGGAGAAGGAAATAACAAACCATTCCACAATCTTTGTCAAGAAAATCTGCATGAGGTCACAAAGAGTCAGACACAACTGAAAAAGGACTGAACAACAGTAAAATATGAGAGGGGATTATGCAATTTGGAAGGAACTAGATAATCCCTAAAATTCCTTCCAGATTTGACATTTTGTGATTCTAAAAAAAAAAAAAAAGAGAGAGGGAGACATAAGGTATAGATCATTAGCAATGTGTTGATGATATGAAGTAACTTTTATCTTTATTTTAATGGGTTAATCACTTTAGGAGCTTTATAGGAAAAGAAGCGAATCTAGAACCCTATTTTTTCCTTCCTTTGTCTTTCAATAGAGAACAAGTCATTAGGACAGACTTTGTCAGGAAGCAGCTCTAGAAGGCATCCAGAGGTAACCATTATATATGATTCATTTATGATACAACCATACAAGATGGTTGTATAGATGAGCTGCCTTGGACTCACCCAAAGGACTCCCCTGATGGTGATGTAGTGAGCTCATCAGCATCTGTAGGACAGAGACAGGGCTCTGTCACTTGATGGTTCTAGTAGTCCAATACATTAGCAGTTTCAGCCCTCCCTCACTCAAAACAAAGTCAAGTGTAAGTCATGTCATCATTTATCTGATGTCACGGTCTTCTTCAGCAACAAAGGATGAACACACAACATTAGCAGCTTATTGTAGCTTGGGGAACAGCTATCTTCCTATCACTCTTCAGTGTAACTCCATTTCTTCTGACTCTCCCCCACATATGCTAACTGATGTGAGTGTCCCAGTTGTCACAAAATCACCCAATTCAGGAAAAATCTCTAGGAGAGAAAAAAGGGGGTTAGTAGGTGAGGAATGCTGCTTTGGTGTGAAGATTTGCCTTGGAATCGATCATTAGCCTCTTTCTTTGCAGAGAAGTGTATCCATCCATTTGCTGCAATGTAGATAGTCCTTGGAGGGAAAGACAGCAGTGGTTTTCCTCTAAGAAGGATTAAATACCATCTACCAAGATTGTCCTTGTACCACCTGAGGCAGTGTCCATCACAGATCAGAATTGGGCATGGGTCAGAGATCAACCAACAAGAAATAGAACAGAGAATCAGTAAAAGACAGTTTTGGACTCAGGCATAGGAAAAGAGAGGATTGTTAGGATAAACAAAGAATCATAGGATTTAGAATTGGGAGGGTAGAGGTTATTTAATCCAATTCCTTCGTTTTACATGAAGAATCTGAGGCCAGAAGTAGAATGGCAATTTAGGAAGCTAAGACAGGTTAGAACATGTGTGTGTGACCTTAGGGGTGTCACTTCACCATCACTGGCAAAGCATCATTCTTCATGTTTTGTTTTGTTTTTGTTTTTGCCACAGGGGTACTCCTTTTGTGTACTCCCAAACTCTCCAGATATTTTTTTTAATTCCATAAAATATCTTAGCTTTTTCTGTCTTCAATCTTAGGCATCCCTGTTCTTCTATTTCCTCTATTTCCTTTGTCCCCTAAGGATGCAGTCTTGGACCAATATTTGCCATATTGTTTGTGTTTAAACCTAACTTTCTTCATTGTCCATCCACCTTGACTACGTGCCTCCCCAGTGGGGTGCCGAAACTAACTCAGAGAGCTAATTATTAAATTTCTTCTGTGAGCATTTACACCTTGGAAATCAGTAAATGCTACATATTAGAGCTTGAATTCTTGTTTTGTTGATTGTGCAGACTTAAGAAAGTGATGTAAACAATGTTTAGGGGGAGGAGCCAAGATGGCAGAATAGAAAGATTTACATATGCTAGCTCTGAACCCACAGCCCATGGATTTCCAGTAAAAAGAACTCCCAACAAATTCTGGAGCAGTGGAAGTCACACAGCAATGGAGTGAAGGAGATTTCCGTTCCAGAGAGCCCTGAAAAACCGATCCCGAAGGTCCGTCATGCACCAGACGGGAGCAGAGCCTAGTCCTTCCCTGACTACACAGCACCAAGAGGAGCAGATCCAAGCAGGCTTCAGGGACAGAATCCCCAGCAGCTGTGAAGGTCCCTCCACCCGCAGGCACTACAGGTCAGTGAGAGAGACTTCTGAGCTGGTTGAGAGGGGAATGGGGTGTCTCCATAACTCAGGCCACCTCGGGAGGCAGCAGAAGAGGCAGCAGGTGGCCAGAGGCTCCCAGAGTAGGTAGGAGCTGGGGTCTATTACAGAAGGTCTACACATAAACCCCCTGAGGGAACTGAGCCTGGGAGGTGGCCCTGCCCCCACCTGAGAACCTGAACTTAATCCCACTGAATAGCAGCCCCACCTGCCACTGAAAGCCCTGAGGCTGGGGAGCAGCATTTGAATCTCAGACCCCAAGCACTAGCTGGGCAGATCTGAGTGGAGGTGGAGAGGAATCTCAGAAGTCAAGTAACTGGCTGGGAAAATTTCCAGAAAAGGGAGAAAAAATAAGACCATAGAAGGTTACTTTCTTGGTGACCAGATGTTTCCCCCCTTCCTTTCTGATGAGAAAGAACAATGCTTACCATCAGGGAAAGACGTAGGAGTCAAGGCCTTTGTATCCCAAACATCTGAAATAGATATCCAATGGGCTCAGGACATGGA
>JAQQSK010008141.1:0-13636 GCA_028658325.1 Potorous gilbertii | reverse complement strand
AGCTGCCTCAGCCTCTGCCTCAGTGGCCGCTTCCCAGGGGGTCCAAGTCCCGGAGATCCCCCGCTCCCCTCTCAGCCCGTCTCTCTCACTGACCTGTGCGTCTGTGGGTGGAGGGACCTTTGCAGCTGCGGGAGATTCAGGTCCCTGACTCCTGCTGGGCTCTGCTCTCAGTGCGGCGTGGCCGGAGCGGGGGAGGGGAGCGCTCGGTCGGACAGGGCTCCGCTCTCGTCCCAGGGTACCTTTGCGGTCGGTTTTTCAGGGCTCTCTGCAATGGAAATCTCCTTCACTGTGTGGCTGCGCGGCTTCCACTCCATTTTAATTATTAAAAGGCATTTTTGGGGCAGATGGTGGTGCAGTGAATAAAGCACCAGCCCTGGAATCAGGAGGACCTGAGTTCAAAGATGACTTCTGACAGATCTGGCCGTCTGACCTTGGGTAAATCACTTAACCCCAATTGCCTTGCCTTCCCCTCCTCAAAAAAAGCCTAGGAAAAAAAGATAAAATGATTTTCAAAATACTAAAAATAAAGAATTTAAAAATCTCATAGTTTTTCAGAAGAATTTTATTAACCCTTGTATTGAATTAATAGGATACCTTACCCTAAAATATTGCACTATGGGCTTTATTTTACAATGCTGGTGGAAAATGACCAAATTGTAAACAAAGAAGCTCCTCATGTGAAAACCCCTTCATTGGGGAAGCAACTCTGGGTTTCCTTGAGCAATGAGAGGCTTAATATTGCTGCCACCCAAAATTGATATATTTCTTTGTGAAAGGTATTACAAATACTATCTCATTTTATCCTCAAAATCCTAGGAGATAGATATTATTGTCAACCTCATATTACAGATGAAGAAACTGAGGAAGACAGCAGTTTATGTAACTTGCACAGGGTTCACACGACTATAAAGGTCTGGATCAAGATTTGAACTCAAGCCTTGACTCCAGGTCCAGCGCCATTTGCACTATGTCACATACTACTCCAGGGACACAAAATCAATAAGTAGAAGACTTGAAACCTGATATGCTGGGTCTCAATCAAAGTAAAATTGATCAAGAATTAAATAGAGTTAAATCTGGCTCTTGAATTCTTTAGTCTGGGTCCTTAATCAAGGTGAAAGTAAGTTGATGAGAATTGGCAATTTGAAAAATATATTTTACTGATGACTTTTGGCATTTCATCAATCATTTCTAATCTCACTCCCTCTAGATTAAACATTCATTTGTAAGAAAAATAGTAATTATTCAATTACAAGTCATACACAGTATAGTCTGAAAATATACATAATATTTTATTATGCTAGTCTCCCACCTCCCTGCTGTGAGGAAAGAGAGACTTCATTCTCTCTTCTCTGGCACCATCATTGATTTTGGAGCTGGGGATAGTTAGTCTCTTTATTCTAGAAAACTACTAGAGGAAACCAAAGAGCTTTTTTAAAATGTGTTGTACCTATTGATATTTAATATATTAGAAAATTAAATATAAATTAGAAGATAAGATAATTTTATATACATATAAATTAAAAGATAAAGTAACAGGAATGGGGTAAAAAGATTCTGAGAAAGCAAACAGTAAAAATAAGTTAGAAGGAAATTCACAAATAGTAATTACAGCTGAACATGATGACTCTCTTTGTGGTGGCAAAGACCTGGAAATTTCAGGGATCCCCATTAACTGGGGAATGGCTGAACAAGTTGGGGTGCATGGTTGTTATGGAATACCAGTGTGTTGTAGGAAAGGATGACCTCAATGATCTTAGAAAGGCATGGAAAGACTCGCATGAAATAATAAAGACTGAAATGACAGAGCCAAGAGAACTTTGTATACAGTAACAGCAATGCTGTTCTAAGAGTGACTTTGAGCAACTCAGTCATTTTGATTATTATAAATACAAATTAAAAAATAAAGGATATATGAAGAAAAACACTATCTGCGCCTAGAGAAATAACTAATAAATAGAAGTATGTATGGAATAATTTTACATAGATATACATATATACACATACACACATAAATATGTGTGTATATGTTGGCATATATGTATATATATACTTGTGTGTCTGCGTGTGCATATATATATACATACGCACACATATATACTCATATGTGTCTAATGGTAATCATCTATAGGGCAGGAGTGGGAGAAAAAAGGAAAACTAAATAAATTTACAAGATTACTATATTTTGGAAAGAATAGCAAGTTACACATGGTAAATTTGAAATTTCATGTTCAATCATATTTTTTTAGTTTACAACATTATGTTTTGTTCCATGAATTGAAAATGAAAAAAATATAAAAATATTTATCAACCCATTTATCAATTCATCAAATAATAATTATAAAATATGGTACATTAACAGAAATAAGATTTTTTAAGGAAACAAAACTGTAAGTTTCCAAAACAAAAAAAAGTGAAGAAGGGCATAACTTTATATATTTTTTTGCAACTCTCATGTCTGACTTCAAAGAAGAAAGTTGAATTGTCATGCCCACTTCCTTATCCAGTCTATTGTGATAGGTTGTTTCAGTTGAAGTTTATGAAAAAAATACATCATAGTTGGGGAAGGGAGGAATATTTTAATAGGCAGATAATTTTTAAGTATTATTATGAAGACAAATTTACCCTTGATGGAAAAGTATCCTTCTGAAAGGATCCCTTGTAGTCTATAGACACCATTTTGAGTGTTATTGTTTCAGATCAAGTTTATATTCTTATATGCTTTCATGGGAAAATATTGGGCAAGTTGGTACAACTGTGAGAGGGAATGACAATCAATCAACATTTATTAAGCAATTACAATGTTCTAGGAACTCTGCTAAATGCTGTCAGTTGTAGCATCTACAAGGCATAAACAGGTTTTTGTATTGAAAAAGAGATGTTTTCTGATTTTGTATTCTCTGTACCTTAATGTTAATGCTAACCTTTTCATGCTACCATTTTCCTTGTGCTACTGGAAAAGTTGTGTGACCAATGTCAGAGCAGTGATTAAACAGAATTTTCATGATGGTCAGGAAATTCTGGTATGGAATTATGTTATGTGTGAGGCAATTACATAGCAATAAATTAATCTGAGAGTAATTTATGTATATACAATGGTGTGGGTGTGTGTGTGGAGAGAGAGAGAGAGAGAGAGAGAGAGAGAGAAGAAAACAAGAGAAGAGAGAGACTTTTCAATTAAAATGAGTTCTATAGGCATTTTTATACTCTTAAGTGATTTCAAAATTAAATCTCAAAGTTGGTGTTTCATGTTTAAAGAGCCTTACAAGAAGCTGGAGAGAAAATAATTTAGTTCCAACAGCAACCCAGTAAAGTTTAAATTATTTAGCTTGAGTGTTTTCCCCCAAAGTAAAGGAGTACTACACATGTACACACCAACATATTATAGGATAGGTGACAAGAGTTCTCTGTTTAGGGAGAGCTGGGTGGCACAGTGATGGGATAGGAGTCAGGAAGACCTGAGTTCAAATTTAGTCTAAGACACTTGCTGTATGTGTGACCATGGGCAGGCCATTTAGCCTCTCTCTGCCTCAGTGGAGATCAAGTGACATAATATTGGTAAAATGTTTTGCACTATCCTTGGCACAAAGTAAGCTCTATATAAACATTAGATATTTGTACAACTATTATCTAGCAATACCTCCTGCAGATCTACAAAAAAGGAAACAAAATTTTCCACTTATATCAGTAAAGCTCTCATGCATCTTCTCTCCTTAGTATATCTGGAAAAAAATTGCCTACAATATTATAACATTTCCTTTTCATAGGCATTATTTAAAAGTACTAATATCTAATTATGAAACCATAATGCAATTTCTATATGATAGATACAGAGTACACAATGCTCTTGTCAAAGATAAAGTGGATAAACAAACACATATTCTAATATTAGAAGTTATCAGAGATGGTGCAACCTAAAATTCTTCATAAACTGAGTTTTTTTCTTTTAGAGGATGTGCTATGCAAATCCAGTCTTATTATTTGCTCTTTTAGAATCCGCTTAAAGATTTTAGAGTACTGAATTTACCTGTTCTACCAAACTTATAATAAAGTTTAGTATGCTCTTGTATATAACACTGCTTCCTGTTTTATCAAATACCCTGTGATGAAATACAACTTCATCTCACTCTGACTGATGGTGTAATTTTTTTCTCTCTTAGTATGGAAACACTAAAGGAAGTTGAAAAAGGAAGGATTTCAACCAGAGAGAACTGGGGAGATATAAAAATCCTAAAAGTTTCAAAGCCATTATTTCCAAATCATATTGGGAAAAGAAAACATTCTCATTATGATATGCCTGATAAATAAGTAATTATCCCACCATTGCTTAAAGACTTTCAATGAAGGAAGTCTATTATTTGCTGAGGGCATCTACTCTAGAAATTGTTTTCCTTGTATCAAACTTGAATTTGATACTTTGCAATTTTCACCCTTTTATCCTAGTTCTGACATTCTGAGTCAAGAATAGCATACCTAATCCCACTTCCATGAGATAGATTTTCAAATACTTGGTGACAGCTATCATGTTTCCCCCAGAAATCCTCTTTTCTCCAAACTGAAAATCCCCAGTTCCTTCTGTTGATTCTTACATGACAGGATCTTGAACCTCTTCATAATTCCTGTTGCCTTTCACTGGGAACTGAAACTGAAGCATCTTTTATGCAGCAAGGTGTCTAGTTGTGTAGTAGATAGATCTCTGGGCCTGGACTCAGGAAGTCCTGCATTCATATATAACCTCAGACATTTACTAGCTATATGACTTTATGCAAGACACAACCTAAGTCTGCCTCAGGTTCCTCAGCTGTAAAATGGGGATACTAATGGCAAATAATGGCAATTTCTGGAATTCAATGCAATACCTCAGTTGTGGTCTGGAAAGGATAGAGTATAGCTACTTATACATATAGCTATCTTATTCCTAGAAGCTATATGTCTCAATTCAGACAAAGTTCATAGGAGGTTTAATGGCTTTCATGTCCTACTATTAACTCATAAAAAGTGTAGTGTTTACCAAAAGACTCAAAATTATTTTCAAAAAAATAATAAATAAAATCCTGCGATCGAATCACATATTCTTTTCTTAAACTTTTGAAATGAATTTTTAAAGCCAAATATGACTTTGTATTTTCTTATTAAGTTCCATCTTATTAGATTTAGGCCAGTATTCTACCCTTTCAAAGTAATTTCAAATCTATCTCCCTTTCTGCTATATTTTAGATTTCTGTTGTCCATTTCACTTGCTGACATTACTGCCACCCATGTGTAGGATCTCATTGCTTCAAACCTGAACTATTTCTAAAAATTCTGGACAGCCTCTCTGTAGCAAGTCTGTCCCCACCCTAGCCCATCTCTTATCGAACTGTTTGTAATGGTTTTAAAGTACAGATCTGACTATGTCACTGCCCTATTTATTTAACTGCAGGGATTACTTATTGCCTCTAGAATCAAATATTCAGAATCAAAAGAAAATCCTTCACTTGAACTTTAAAGGTCTTCAAAACTCAACTTCTCTCCTTTCCAATCTTCTTACATCCCAATATATTCTGATCCAGTGACCACACAAGACATACACATTCTCCCTACTCTGAGCATTTCAACTAGCTTTCCCCCATGCTTGTAATGCTTTTTCTCCTTGCCTTTCTCTTCCATTTTATTGAGGTCTTAACTAAAATCCCGCATTCTGTAAGAAGTCTTTACTTTACTTCCTTAAAGTTATTGCCTTCCCTTTGAGGTTATCTCAATTTTATCTTAAATATATCTTATTTGTACAAGGTTATCTGCATGTTTTCATCCCCATCAGACTTGAAATCCTTGAGGATGGGAGATACTTTGTTTTTCTTTATATCCTCAGTACTTAATACAGGATCTGGAACACAGTGGCACTTAATTAATACTCACTGACCTGATTTACCTTGACTTCTTCTTGCTTTCCTTTTTATGTTCTGTATGAGGGTGGACATTCTGGACTGCTAAATTTGGATTACTAATTCAATGTAGAATTACCCATTCCATTTCTATTATTTAATTTGTAAACCTTACCCCTACTTCCCCTTTTTTTCTCCTGTCTCATTCTTATAAATATCAGTCCCTAAAGGAAGCAATGTCCAATGAAAGTGGAGTCATTTTATATCTGTCCTCATCATGATCATTTCACATTTGTAGACTTGTTCTATCTCTCTTCTTGTGTCCTTTCCAATGCCCTGGATGCTGATACTCTCTAGTTATATATTCCTCTTAAGGGGTAGAATAAATTCTTGGGAATTACAATATTGTGTCAGAGAAAGTAGTCTTCTAATATCAAAATTTCTCCTAGATAAATATCTTTGTAAGGTAAACACATTCACTCTCCTTCTCCTACCTTAGGACCATATTTTCTTAGGACTATTTTCCTTCTTCTTCCAAAGTAGGACTTCTTTTTTCCCACCCCCATTCAAGATGCTTTCCCAGTTACCAATGAAGTGAAACAGGGCATATGATTGTTCCCATGCTTTTTTACCATGATGTTTTCAGCTATGTTGACAAATACTTTAAATGAGGATGAACAAGTCATCAAGGACTACAACTGTACTGATGGTAAGTTCTTCAATTTGAAAAGGCTACAAGTCAAGACCAAAATGAAGGGAGTGTTGGCGCATGATTTTCTGTTTGCAGGTGATCATACACTCAATGCAACCTTTGAAGCTGAGATGCAACAAAGCATGGATCCATTTTCTGCTGCCTGTGCTAATTTTGGCTTAATAATTAACACCAAGAAAACACAGGTACTCCATCACCCACCACCATACCATCCATATGTGGAAACCATCGGTTACAACAAATAGAGAAGCTTTGGATGCTGTGGATAAATTTACTTGCCTTGGTAGCATACTTTGCAGGGATGTACACATTGACGATCAGGTTGACGCATATGTTGCCAGAGCTAGCTCAGTGTTTAGGAGGCTCCGAAGAAAAGTTTGGGAGAGATGAGGTATTAGGCTGACTACCAAACTGAAGGTCTACAGAGCTGTTGTACTGACCTCATTGTTGTATACTTGTGAAACATAGACAGTCTACCAGTGCCATGTCAGGAAACTGAATCGCTTCCATTTGAACTGTCTTAGGAATATTCTGAGGATCACCTGGCAGGATAAGGTACCAGACACCAAAGTCCTTGCTTGAGCTGAACTGCTAAATATTCAAACTATGATTCAGTGAGCACAGTTTCAATGGGTTGGCCACATTGTTTCTATGCAAAATGTATGCTTGTCAAAAAACTGTTTTATGAAGAACTTGCATGCTCACGATCACAAGATAGCCAGAAGAAACAATGCAAGGACACTCTCAAGGTCTCTCTAAAGAACTTTAGATTTGACTGTGCAACATGGGAGACACTGGCACAGGACCGCTCAGCATGGCATGCCCACATCAGAAAGGGTGCTGTGCTCTTTGAGCAAAGCAGAATTGAGACAGCACAAAGTAAACACAGAATGCATAAATTTGGGATATCCACCCCAAATATTCACACGGACCATCTGTGTCCAACCTTTGTTAGAGCATTCTGAGTTTATTTTGGTCTGATCAGCCCCAGTAAGACACACTGAAATTTCACTTTATCATGGTGATGTCATTTTGGTTCTTTTCAAAAACGAAGAACAACCAACAACCAACTTATACTGTTTTCATACCATTCTCCCACTGGATTTTCTCTTCTTGACAGATTGAAAGAAAATATACTGACAGACTAGGTAGAAGATAAACATTCAGCTTTACCTCTCTCTCTCTCGTTGCCCTCTCCCAGATATGACCACTTCAGGAGAGCCTTTCCACAAAAGAAATATTCCCTGATAGAAGGTTTCAGTCCGTGTATTAATAATATAGCTTTTCTTTCTTTCATACTCTTGATTCTTTAAATGTCTATAATTTTTGTTTCGGATGTTAGGTCATTTTTGTCCTTTGATAATCCATTCTCATTCTTTTTTCACTTTGCTTAAAACACACACACACACACACACACACACACACACACACACACACACACACACACACACACCAGCAACCATACAGCTGAATTCTCTCATCATTCGCCTACAAACAATTTTTAAATAAGTCTTCAAATCAAATTTTGGAGCGGCAGAGCTAACAAATGGTCAGAGTGATACATTTTTTTTCTGGCCTGTGACATCCTAGGAGGTCAGAAAGAGAGATCTCTATGACTGAAGTGGGAGAAATCTAGAAGCATGGGAGACTTACCAGCACTTGGCATTGGAGGTGGTGAGACAGCAGCATCAGGTTCAGGAGCTCTCAGCCCAGGGACAGTAAGAATGTTGGAGAACTGGTCAGAAAGAGATTACAAGGGACACTTTGTTGGGTTCAACTGGCACTGATTGATAACTCTATTGACTCTATGTAGTTGTGGGTCTCAGTTTCAGGGAACAGAGGAGAGCTTATAGTAAGATACAAGGAAGCAGGGAACCTGATTATACTTCTAAGGTCAAGAGCAGGGCTAGCACTTGTAGTTATAGGAGATTAGGCTCCTTTCCTGAGTAAACACCAAAATACAGACCAAGAGATCAGTGACCACACCTATCCCTGGATTATATCACCTTGTAAGTAAAAAAAAAAAATTAAAAAAATTAAAAAACCCAAAAAACACCTTGCAGAACCTTAGAACTAGCAATATAGATTCTGGAGGAAATGAAGGGAAAATAAGTACACTAAATAAACTGTTACTGGAGGATGATCCAACCATTCTGAAGAACAATTTTGAAGTATGCCCAAAGGGCACTTTGACTCAGCAATACCACTAACAGCTTTGTACCCCAAAGAGATAAAAGAAAAAGGAAAAAGACATGTACATACAAAATATATCTAGAGAAGCTCTTTTTGTGGTGCCTAAGAATTGGACAGTTAGGGTTGTTTATCATTTGGGGAATGGCTGGGGAAGTTGTGGCTTATGATTATGATGGACTACTCCTTTTCTATAAGAAATGATGAGGGGGGTGGTTTCAGAAACAACCAAACAGAAACATGGCAAGACCTATATGAACTGATACAAAGTGAAGTCAGAAGAACCAAAAGATCATGGTTACAGTAGCAGCAATGTTGGAATGATGATCAACTGTGAAAGACTTGGCTACTCTGATTAATACAGTTATCTTAGACAATCCCAAATGACTCATAATGAAAAAATACTATCCATCTCCAGAGAAAGAATTGCTAAACTCTGAGTGCAAACTGAAGTATAATTTTCTCTATTTTTTTTTTGCTTTTTTGTGCTATTGCTAATAAAATTTTGCATGATTTTTCATGTATTATTAATTGATAACATTTTACTCTCCTCATTGGGTAGGGAAAGGGGGAGGGGGAGGGAGAGAATTTGGAACTCAAAATTTAAGAAAAAAAAGTTAAAAATAAATAACATATTGCAATCACACCCATATGCGCACACTCAAATAGCCTCTATATGTATAAATTGATTTTAGTAGATCGTCCTTTCTTGATAATTGTGCTTATTTATTTTTTCTCACATTCCTTTTGTTTGCAGTTTGTGAGTTGATTATCTTACATTTCTTTTTTTCCTTTTTTTGAAGAATGTCTCAAATATTTTTTCTTTTGTTATTGTCTATAGTTTTATTGATAATTAGGTTTAGTTTTGTAGAATATGTTTTGGTTTGAGACTTGACTTCCTTTGTTTTTTAGATTATATTATTTTAATTTATTTTTTTAGTTTTCCTGACTTTGAGAGTGAAGAATATACAGACTATCTAAAATAAACAAAAATGATGGTCTCATTGAAGAATCATACTGGACTTATTACCTTACTGGGCTTAGTAATATCTCTTTTTGTGTTTATAATTTGTAATGATATTTTCATATACCCATACAAAATCATAACATTTTTATAAATTAATCTGTGCCCAAAAGAATTAGTTTTCTTTTTCTGATTTTTACTTAACAAAATCAGCATCAATAGAAAAAGTTGAAATTGATTTTCAAAAATGTAGTCTGATTTAAGTTTTGATATGGTTAATAATCTTCTTTCCAAGATGTATCTACACACACACACACACACACACAGACCCAAAATGTTAGAAGTCCAACTATACATCTCCTTCCCTTTCCATCTCTTACTTTTATAAAAGCTATATGTATTTGTCACCTTAAGTATTCCTAAAGGAGTTGCTATCCAGTTACTCACATCTGTTCAAACCAATACATAAAAATTGTATTTGGAGATTCTCTAAAGCAAACTCTGGGTCAGAGTGAAATGAAACAGGGAAACTTCTTTGGAATGCCACCTAAGATTGACACAATACATTTTATCTCAGAACCTGGGAGTGCTGTGCCGTAGGTTAAATATTTTGATGGTTTTTATTTGAAGATAGTATACTTGCTCTAGCAATGGTTAATCAAGAGGGCTCACTTGGGTGATATTTTTTCTTCCTTTTTAATTCTCTCACATCTCTTCTTCCTTTAACTTTCTTTCATTTCTTTTTTCCTCTCTAATAGTCTGCTACAACTATTGTTGCTACCAGGATTGTCAGGATTTAAAAAAAAATCATTAATTTATAGAATTGGATAGCAGAGTAAGAAAATAAAAAAAAATGACTTCGAATGGGTCCTGGATAAGACATTCAATATTCTAAAGTTCTGAGGAAATGTGAAAAGTTACATAAGAATATTCAAAATTATCTTTAACTGGATGTTTGGAAGTGAATATCTCTAAAACTTTCTTTTAAAGGAAAGGAAAGAAAAATGTCCCTCTGCTTTTGTGTTTTCTGCAAAATCTACCAAAGGATTCATGATCAGCTCAGGGAAGCTGCTAGACTCCTGGACTTCTCATAATCAAAAAGCATTGTTAAGGCCCATGCTGCTGTGTTTTGTGTAGCCTTCTAAATTAAATTTGCTTTATTAGTTTATGAAACTTTCAAATGATTTCACTCCACATGTGCTTTTTTTCTTGAATAGTGGGTTTGCACCCTTGTCCTGAGTGGCTATTTGTCATGGATGGATTTCACATTGTCCCTCATCATGAATTGTGAAAACAAACAGTCATTTTTCCCCTTATTTTTAATTCAACATTAACTTCAGGAGAGAGGGCAGGGTCTTGAATTCATAGTATTTATATATTCCTGTGTCTATATCCCTGATCCAGAAATAATTTTATTTTATTTATTTTTCTGTAGAGCTATTATGTGGAGGGAATATTTCCATTTGTTTTATAGCTGGAGAGCACTGAACAAAATAGTACCAGATACAGGTTTATGCTTTAGCCCAGAGATAAAATAATAGCAGTCACAGCAGGCAAGTAAGCTAGGGTTGTCACAAAGTCTTGCTAGCTATGGAGTCTTTCGTAATTTCTCTCATTCTCATGAGATTTTCTTTTGGAGGACAGAAGAAAATGAATGCTTAGCTAACTGTGTGTGTGTGTGTGTGTGTGTGTGTGTGTGTGTGTGTGCATGCACGCGCGTGTGTGTGCATTTTATAAAGAATTTCAAAAATTCTTTAGTCTTGTCAAAACTTGAAATAGCCCACATTGATGAATACCAAAGCTACTCTTT
Source organism: Potorous gilbertii (assembly GCA_028658325.1). Taxonomy (NCBI): domain Eukaryota; kingdom Metazoa; phylum Chordata; class Mammalia; order Diprotodontia; family Potoroidae; genus Potorous; species Potorous gilbertii. The sequence continues at coordinate 2,096 of JAQQSK010008141.1, read as the reverse complement.
TCCATTACCATTCTCGGAAAATCTGAAGAGAAAAAAAAATAACTTTAAGTTAACATTTTTTCTATTTTACTTAGTTGTATTACTTTAATTTCATTTGGGCCCAAATCAATCTAGAAAATGCATATTTCTGTGTGCAAGTGTGAGCATACATAATCTTAAAAAAACTGATATAAAAAGATAGATATTGCTAAGTCAGGTAACGAAACATTTCATCCGGAACAAAATCATCATTTTTTTATTTCTTTCAAGTAGTCTACATATTCTGGACTCTCAGTCTCAGGAAAACTGGGTTGTGAAGTTCTGTATATAATGAAGTTGTGGGGGTGAACAGGTTGAGTTAATTAACTCAGATTGAAAAAAACAATCACAGGAGACAGAATCAAATTCAGTTAATATAAAATGGTAGGATAGTCACAAAAGAAGAATTTTAGGAATTCTAACACTCAGACTGAGTCAAGGCAGTTAAGAAAAGCTAAGGATAATTACAAATAAATGTGTATATATTATATGCACACACATATATGTTACATATATACATATATAGCATTTTGTTTTACTTAATAGGAAATGGAAAATGATAGAAGAAAGGAAATTATCTCTGCTCTGACACAAATGTATGTATATATGATATATATATGCTTGTGTGTGTGTATATATATATGTTAATGTATATATGTGTATGTGTATAAGTACATGCATGTGTGTATATATATATATACACATATAAATTTTCTTTTAGTTAATAGGAAAAGGGAAATGATAGAAGGAATGAAGTTACCTTTGTTTGGGTGGATGGGACAAGTACAATCAGAATTATTCAACTTTTATTTTGGTTGTTTTTTTCTGAGAAAGATTATAATCTTTGAATGGAAAGGATGTATGACAAAAGCTAATACAGAATGAAAACCAAGATAAAGAGATAAAAGGAGTGGTAGTAAAAAGTTATTTAGTCCTTACAACACCAGAATCCCCTGAATCATGATATCATAAAGTATTGGAAAATTTGGTGAGTGTTACTGTGAAGTCACAGTTAGTAATCTTTGAAATGTCATGGAGATTCTATCTCTACTCACTAAAAGTAAATTACTTGAGGGCATACACACACACAGTGTGTGTGTGTGTGTGCATGTATGTGTATGCATATATAGGAGAGATTTTTTCTTCTTTTTGCATACGTGTTATGGACTGCTTCTCAAAATAATATTTCCAAAAGTTCATAAACGAAGGTGTGCTACAGAAGATAGATACAATTTGGCTAAGTGGAGAAAAGAGATAAGGGAATGCCAGAGAAAGGGAGAACATACAGGAAGACAAATGGTCAATAATAAGCATGAGCTGTTAATGGGTCAGTGAACATATTGACTTGAACAAAATATTTGGCTACCTTTAATCCAGATATTATATTACATGGTATATTTCTCATTGCAGCCAATACTCTTTAGAAGGAGAAAAGTGGTTCCTGAAGTCAAAGAAATAAGATAGCTAGTGTAGGAATGGTGGTAGCAGAATCAGGTCATTTTGTTATATTACATTTTATTAAATTGGATAATGGTGACGTCAAATAACAGCTCTTCTAATATGTGAAGAGGAAATTTTACATTTCTCTATTTTAACTGTGCCTGTGATTTCAATGAGTAAACTCCCTCTACCCATGCAGTTCAGTAACTATTTAGTCTTCATTTTGTAACCTTGGAAACCTGCCTGGGGCATTGTGAGATTGTTTTAGGTCATAAACTAAGGTCTTCCTGACTCTTACACCAGTTTTCTATCTATTATGCCACTTATCAGTATTAAAATGCATATTAAAAGTTGTTTGGCAAGTAATTTTTTCAAGATATCAAAAACTTTGCTTCTCTTCTTATTTCTCTGAGTACTAAAGTTTCTATTATAGTTCTCCATCATGGTGGAAATGATTCTGGGTTCTCAAAAGAAATGTTAGAGGGAGCAATTTGAAGTCAACACTCAGGGAAGGCCAGGATCAAAAGAGAGAATAGAAGCAATGGGGGGCAGGATAGGATGGAGGGAAATATAGTTAGTCTTACACAACACGACTATTATGGAAGTCATTTGCAAAACTACACAGATATGGCCTATAT
>JAQQSK010008140.1:0-13636 GCA_028658325.1 Potorous gilbertii | reverse complement strand
ACAAATGGGGAGAAAATTTTGGAACCCAAAATCTTGTGAAAATGAATGTAAAAAGTTAAATAAATTTATTTAAAAAAAACATATGAGTGCAAATTCACTCACTGAAAATTATAAAGATATCTATGCTCTGAATAACAAAAAGGAGAATCTTAGAATCATAGGATAGTGAAAGTAGTTATAGAAGACTGCTTTATACCTAAATAACCCTAGAAAATATAATTTCCCTTTCTGGATCTAGTGTTCCTCATTTATAAATAAGGGGTTGGACTAGTCAGACTGTTAAGGTTCTGTTCAGCTTTAAAATTATAATCTTAAGATTGCAAAGATACCTTCTAGTTCTAAAATACTATATTCTTTCTCCTTGGTATTAATGATAGAAAAACTACAAACTAAAAAGGAAATTGGATAGTTGCAAATCTACCCACTCAGTTATGTGTACTTTGGAATGGATTGTGTAATGTGGGAGACACTGGCACAAGCCTGCCCAGCATGATGTAGTGCCAATATGATACTCACAGTGCCTGTGGTGGCCATGAATATGCCAGCACAGTTGTGAATCTCAAAATATAACAGACTCTCCACATGGAAGACAGAATCAAAACATTTATTCAGATACCAGAAAGCCAAGTCTTAACAACCAAAAACCAAATCCATCATAGTAACAAAGAAATTGATACACAAAATTAGGCCTTCCCACAAAGAACACCCTTGAGCAAAATGCCCTTCTCTCACTCACAGCCAGCTGCCTGCTTCCTCGGTCCTTTGCAGCTCTGACAAGTAGTCTGACCAACTTCCTCTCAGCTCTGCTCCATCTTTGCCTCTTCCTTCTCCACCCATTTAGCAAACTCTTCCCATGACATGTGACTTAAGTTTCCATGTGACTTAAGCAGGTCACCTGAGCCTATGAATGGATGGGAAAGATCTTCCCATTCCATTAAAAACATATTAACAATACATATGGTTGGCCTGTATCAAAGAAGGTACCATACTCTATGAATGAAGTAGAATTGTATTAGCTCAAAAGCAAAGTGAGTTGCACTTTATAATGGAGATTATAAATGTTTATATGGGCTATTTGTGTCTGATCTGTGATAAATTTTTCAAGCTTATATTAGTCTGATCAACCATAGATGGACACACTGTGTACCTTGACTCTAACATAGTGATATCATTTTGGCCTTCTTCTAGAATGAAGTAAAACAACTCAATCAATGTGTACACACACACACATACACATATGCATGCATGTATATGCATATGTATATTTATATAATATGTGTATATATATACAAACACATATTCACAAGGACATATAGTTTCTTTGGCTCTACTGTTGGTGGGTTAGGCCTGTTACATCTTAGAGCCTACCCAGGGTTGTTCAGGACCCTAAGGGGTTTGACGAATCTCTTTATTCTACCATTGGATTGAGCCCTACATTATTGTGTTCCCCTGCATTTAGTTGCTCAGTGATTAAGTAGACCATTTCTATTTAATAGATTAGCCTCTACAAGAGGATATTCATTTAAAAGGCACAGTAAGAACAAACACACAAATATTCCTTTGGGGACATAATCCCTGTCCCCTTCCACCCCTCCCCCTATCTTCCACTTGGTTTACCACCTTGGTCTCTGTGAAGATGATTGGGATTAGACTCAAAATTTAATTTAGTTCCTACAAAGAATTACCTGTAGTAAATCCAAGAGCCACGATGGGTCAGTGTCCTCAGACACTGTGATGCCCTGCCTGGATTCTTAAACTCCTGGGTCCCCTTGATTTGAGGTACCAGGTTGGACAGTCTATACATTGAACATATAGAATAGCAAAGGTCAGTTTCTTGGTGCCACATAGAGTAGGGGGGAAGAATTGATGGTGAAAGAGGGTGTTTCTCAGCCCTTCCTTTTACACCACTTGTAAGTAGACCCAAATGAATAGATCCTTTGCTCTTAAATGGTAATGCAGGAAAAAACAAACAAACACCTGATCATGCTCATTCGGACTGTCTTAAAAACGAAATTACTTCCAGTTACACAGCCAATGAAAAGTATGATCCCAATCATGTGGCAGGCCACCACAGAATGCTCCCAGTCTCCCATATCCTGGAATCAGGTCCTAGCTACTTTCATATAGGTGACTCTATCTTAGGTATTCTTAACATGTATGTCATCAAGGAGTAGATACTAAAAATAACTGAAAAGAAAGTAAGAGGCTATCTGGGTACCCTCTGTAAGCTGAAGTCACCAGGGCCCAAATAAACAATATCCTAGGTACTGAATGAACTGGGAAACAAGATTGCTGTTAGCCATCTTTGAAATTCCTTCACAGTCAGGCTATTTTTATATAAAAAAAATGACGTGCGGCTATAAAGGGGATAATATTAATTTTTTGTAGGAAAATAAATTGACTCAAAAGCTAGATTTCTTTTTCATTAATTATGACTGCTCTAGAGGAGTTTCTGCTATATTAATAGTATTTCCTTCATGAAATATAAACATGAATTAAAGTGAAGTCATCCATATTCATAAAGACAATTACCATGTATATATCATAACATATGCTATAATGCAACATAACATAATATAACATGACAAGATACAATATTATATAACATAATGTAGAGGTATATATACATATATATATGTATATACATAAGATACACATCTACACCTATATACATCTAAATACATATGTATACATGTATACATTCTTGTAAAAATAAACATCCCAACGTACATAGGGGGACTTGATACACAGATTCTTAGACCTGCATTCATAAAAGGAAAGGCAACTTTTGAGGGGTTAACAATCACTTTAATCAAGCACATGTAGCAATCCTTTAACCAAGCACATATATCATTCACCTATTTCAGAGGAGTCAACATCCCAAACTTCAAAGAAGGCTCAATGAAATTAAAAGTCAACAGACATGCTTTCAAAATGTCTGATAATTAATATACATGCATCTTTACCAGAGAGGGAACATCTGGCTTTCTCAAAGCTGGAGGGGGAAGTCTCCTTAGCAGCTTCCCCAGAGTCCCCTTCCGGCCAGACAAACACCTCTAGTCAGTAAACCCCAAAGTAAAAACCTCACCCTCAGAGTCTTTATACACTTTTTAGAGGCAGAGGGCATCACATCCCTGGAGAACCAGTGCCTCATTAACAAAAGGCTTGAACTTTCTTACAAATCTTCCCAGGTCAGACAATAGGTGGGAAAGATCCTCCTCAGTTACTCAGTCACATTCAAATAGAGGCATTATACTTCTTGATTATACTAAAATAAAAACAGTAAAAGATCCTATTTTACTTGCCATTGAAACACTACATACACAAACACACACACGCACAGATGTGCACACGTACATACACACACGTACACACACACATATACATACATGCAAGCTTGGTGCTTTAACCTGACTAAAATGATTGCCCTTTAGTCTTACCTTGTCAAATTGATAAAGGTTCTTTACTTGGTACATCCTATCCAGAAATGCCAGGAAAGAGACTTCTAATATGTATATAAGTTAATTCTTGTGGTAACTGACTGATGTCGTGATTTTCAATTCTGCTTTTAATATGAATTCATTTCTTTTTAGTTCTATTGGAAAATTTATGAATTTAATTCCTCACCACAGGCCCAAGAATCCAGAAGGCATCAGCAAACCCGTATGCCAAGTTCTGTATTTTCCAATCAGGTTTCCTGATGTGAGCAGTGGCAATTAGGAGGCACCCTGGATAAAGAAAGCACTGGTTATAATCCAGAAGACTCCTCTTCAAATCCAGACTCAGAAACTCACAGACTGTCCCTGGGCAAGTCACTTACCCTGTTTGTATGACATTTGTATCTGTAAAATGAGCTGGAGAAGGAAATGACAAACTGCTCTAGTATCTTTCCCAAGAGTACATCTATAATGGGGTCATGAAGAGTTGGACACAACCGAAATTAATTAACAATGTGTGTATATACATACGCATATATGCATGTATATACACACACACATATATATATACATATTCACATGTATATATGTGTATTATATCTATATGTGTATGACATTGTAGAGATAATATAGAGGGTGTTAAGTTTTGTAATGTTGAAAAAAATGATGATCCGAAATTGTATTTGGGAGGTAAAAACTTGAGAGAATTCAAAGAAAAGTTTAAAGAAAGCTAATTTAGTTGAAGGAGGAGGATTTAAAAAAGAACCAGTTGTGGAAGAAAAGGCAAGATAAGTAAAAAAACAAACAAACAAATACCTAAACAAAACAAATGAGTAAAACAGGGGAAAAGGTTAGTAGGAGGAATAGGAAATGTGATTACCAAGTAGTTAAAGGGTGATAATATCACCTAGTTGGTATAGGGGATAGGGTACGAGGTCTGAAGTCAGAAAGACTCTTCCTCCTCAATTCAAATCTGGCCTCAGACACTTAGTAGCTGTGTGACCCGGGCAAGTCCCTTAACCCTGTTTGTCTCTGTAAAAATGAGCTGGAGAAGGAAATGGCAAGCCACTCCATGATCTTTGCCAAGACAGCCCTAAATGAGGTCCCAAAAAGTTGTGACTGAAAAATGACTGAAACTAGAACAAGATAAAAGCTAATAAAGGAGTTTCAAATGTCAAAAAGTAGCATTGAGGTGATTTGATATTGTATGCATGTATTTTGAAAGACATTAACTGAAGATCTCACCTACAGTAGGGAAGCAATTAAATCTTACAATGAATTGCATGGATTATGCAATGCTTGTTTTTCTGCTCTAACAAAATGATTTTTATGTATGCTTGAAGTATAGGCTCTCTCCTTTCTAGAAGAGAAGCTGAAAGGACTTGGAGAATGCATAAGTTACACAGGTCAATGAAGAGTTTTTAAAGGGAAAAAAGATGTAGAAACATAATCTGAAAAGAGAGAAGTAAAAAGATCTGCAAAAGCAGAGTAAAGTTATGACCTGAAGTTGTGACCTGAGTCAGGAAGGTGAACAGTGCAAAGATGTCAAGCCATGGAGGTACGAAAGATCACTGAACGCTTGGAGTTAAAAGCATACAAAATAAAAACTAAACTAAATTGAAGACTCTTCTGAAACAAGTAGTTAGATGGCCTTAGAGGGAAGCAACTGTTTGTCCTCTTAGGAATGATAAAGTAGACCCCTAAGTGCTGTCAGATGATTGACCATCCAATACAATCGTAGAATATTTGATGATGTTAAATCAATAGGCAGATATGTTGTCTTTTGGAGGAATTCAGCTTATGGGATGTGACGGAGACTGCCCCAAGACCAGTCAAAACAGATGAGTATTAACCATCTCTGATGATTCACATGGCTACAAATGACACTGCTAGAGGGAAACTAGAAAGAATTGCCAAAGATTATGAAGTCCTCAGCAAGAAACTGAAGAACTTAGGCAGAGGTGATTTTTGGTCCCATGTCTGCTAAAGGCAAAGGGCACAGGAAGGAAAAGCAGATTTGTAAAGTGAACAGATGGTTATGAAGATCGCATCTAAGAATGGGATATGTATTTATGGATCACAGCTTAAAATGTATATATGAGAGCCCCCTGCATGATTTATACCTACCAAGTACTGGTAAGACTATTGGACTAGTGCATTACAAGTTTAGTCAATCAGTGTTTAAACTGAAAAAGCATGGGAAAGAGTAGAAAATGAGATACCGAGAATATCACAAAATCCAAAATCCAAGCAGTAAATAAGCATAGATTTAGAGTCAGATAGATCTTAGCTGCCATCTAGTCAAACTCAAGTGCTGAAATCCCAGGTCTATAGACGTATAAAGTACAGAAGGTACAACAGAGTACTGGAACTGGCATCAGGAAGACTTGAGTTCAAATCGGAGATATTTTTTAGCTATATAACCCAGGGCAAATCAATTATTAACCTTTGGTTGCTTCAGTTTCCTCAAATGTAAAATGGAAATAATGATAGCACTTACCAATCTTACAGAGTTGTTTTGAGGACCAAATGAGATATTATTTGTAAAACACCTAGTACAATGCTGGAACACAAGAGGTGCTTAATAAATATTTATTTTCTTTTTTCATTTGCCTTCATAATGCAACAAATAATTTAAACTAGAAGTCCTAATGGAGGGAATGCATATGGTAAGCTCTATCAATGAATATGAATATAATCACTCCTGTTTCTTCAATGAAAAAGAAAGAGATTAGTGGAGGATGCTATATTTTCTTTTAAATTTTATAGTGTTTTGATTTCTTAGGGTATTAAGCTTTTAAAGAAGTGATGTCTCACTTATGAGCAAAATAAATCATTCATTTAATTTCACTTTTTAATGTCTCTATTTTCCACATTTTTCAAGGTCACAAAAGAAGCAATGGTGAAAGCTTTTTGTGTTGAGAGTACAAAATAACCCCTCACTGCCAACCCAAACTACTATGGAAATCAATGGAATTTTTGCTTGCATAAAGACTTCAGGATCAGATCCAAATTGATTAATCTGGTATCTTTCATTATTAGGGACATATTTTCATTCCCTGAGCATAGAACACAGGGGGTCTTTTGAAAACTAATGTAGGTTGTAGGTTCCTTGAGAAATGACAGCTGTGAAAAAGCTGCTTTTATTTTCTCTTGCCACTAGATGTAGCTGTTGGCATTTGCTAGAAAAAATGTCTCAGGATATATACATGTATGTATGCATGTATGTATGTATGTATATACACTCACATACATTTATTAGTATGGATGTATACATATATATATATTGTGTGTGTGTGTGTGTGTGTGTGTGTGTGTGTGTGTGTGAGAGAGAGAGAGAGAGAGAGAGAAAGAGAGAAAGAGAGAGAGAGGGAGAGAGAGAGAGAGAGTTTTCTTTCGGAGTACTGGAGACTTTAGGTGTTTTATGGATCCCATGTGCTAACATCTGAAATAAAAACTGATGGTCTTAGAAGACAAGTGTCACATTTAGAATGATGTTCATTATTGTCAATTAGTGATTGATTCATTAGGAATGGAGCAGCCAAATAAATCCTGTGGTAAATATCCAATGACTACGCCGACATTGGAACAGCAGAAGTGGAGAGAAGGTTCCCTTGCAGCATCAATGCATTTTACATGGGTAGGATATAGCAGTAATCCGATCAGCTGCAACTGCCACAGGAACAGACGGGGCCCTAAAAATAGAAGCGCTATGGTAATCTGTCTGGATTACTAAATTCAGTGACTCCTTGGCAACAAATCAGAGAAATGTTTGCAGAAAAGGATTTAAATATATCAAGAAGTTTTATCTGCATTATGGAGAGATCCATAAGGGCCCCCTAATTCCAGGCTCTTGTTTCTGTGTTGCTTCCAAAAATCAGAGCCTCATTTTGTCAAAATATTACCTCTCCAGATTTTGTAGCTTAATCATCTCAAGACCATTACAGACCTAATAACAATAGCAACAACAATTTTTAAAATAAAGAAAAACACTGAAAAGATAAATACCATTCTCGGAAACATAACTTATTACAATTTTGTATGTTTCTTATTATTCATTTTAGATGAATGATTGCTTAAGAGGTTGGGGCTAGGGACAGGGACTCTTATGGGATCTTAAGTTTGGATCTAGAAGGAATCTTCAAAACCATCTCGTTAAACCCCTTCATTTTACCAATAAGGAAACAGAGGCTCAGAGATGTGAAAAGATTTACTAAAGTCCACACACAGAAAGGAAGTGGAAAGACTCCATCTAAGTCATCTCATTCATGGAATTGTTATGTTCCAAAAAAAAAATGCTGATGTGATAGTATAATCTTAGGATTTTATGTTTGATTCTTGGCTCTGCCACTTGGTATCTATTCAAACTTCAGTTTTCTGTAAGATGAGGGGTTTGCATTAAATGACCTTCAACTTTAGAACTATGATCTTACTGTTAGAATAGATGTGCATTTATATGTCAATATCTTACTCGTTCAGTTGTTGGGCAGTCATTTTTTCAGTTGTTTCCAGTTCTTCAGAATTCTAATTGGGATTTTCTTGGTAAAGACAATAGAGTGGCTTGCATTTCTTTCTCCAGCTCATTTTACAGATGAAGAACTATAACAAAGAGAGTTTAGTGTCTTGCCCAGGGTCACACAGCCAGGAAGTGTCTTTAAGCTGGATTTGGACTCAGGAAAATGTCTTCCTGATTCCAGACATGACATTCTATCCACTGTGCCACCTAGCTACTCAAACAGAATGAAATGAAGAGGCACTGTGTTGTGTTTTACCAAGCAGGAATTTCTTGAAGGAAAATTTGAAGAATAAACTCCAGTCGCAACAACACACTCTTTTGCTCTTTCCTATACAACAAATATCCTTAAGCTCTTCACATTTCGTATCTCTGCACATCCTTTAAAGCTCAGCTCAAAAGTGGCCTCCTCTCTGAAACCTAAGGTCTACCCCCTCAATGACTACCTTCTTCTGTAGAGTTTCTCTTAATCTTTTAAAATATATGTCTTCTTAATATATGTATTTATTATTTGTGTAGGTTAGTTAATTTTTATGTCTCATCTCAATATGATGTTGGCTTTAAAATAGCAGAAACTATTTTTCACTCAAACTAGCAAGCATGATGTAGAGGCAATGCGGTAGAATGGATAGAATGCTGAACCTGGAGGCCTGGGATAGAATTCTGCGCAGAAACAAAGCTCTATTGAGTCCTAAGGCAATTCCTTAGGATTTTTATTAATTCATTCATAGATTACTAAGTAGATCTCAGTAACTGAATGGAATTCTCATACACAGAGAAGGCAGTTAATAAATGAGGTACAAACTATTGAATTTACCACTCATTGTTTATATATAGAAAGAAATAAGGGAGGAAGAAAGAAAGGAAGAAAAGAAAGGAAGGAAGGAGAGAGGGAAAGACGAAGAGAGAGAATGGAGGGAGGTCGGGAGACAAGGGAGGGAGAGAAAGAGTGGAAGGAAGAGAAAAAGCAAAGAAGGAAAGAAAAAAAAGAACTAAGAATAGTAGCAATTCTTATGGATTTTTTTCCTCAGCAGTCAGAATTAATTATTGTATGGAATTTCACAAATGGGGCAGTGTCACGATACTCTGACCTTAGAAAATCTTACTTTCCTTTTAAATTACTATCATATCTTTTTTAAAAGGATAGCATTCAAATCAGTATGCCACATGGTTGACAGATTCACATGGAAAAAATATTATTTCAGAATTTATGAAACATTTAGGGAATGCTTATACTGATGAAGCAAAGAATTCTGATTTTAAAATAAAAAAAATAAGTGGCTCCTTCAACCATCATTTAGGTGACAATTATTCATATAGTATTTGTGCATATAATTAATGCAATGGTGTGTATTCATGTAGATTAATGAAGTTGTGTGTATGTATACAGGCATGTTTCATGCATGAACATTATGTATATACATATATGCGTATACATAGCACTACTCCCACTGTAGCAGACTTAACTAGTTTAAAAATCTTATTGAATATGAGATCACTGGTAAGAAAACATAAACTCATTGTGTACATGAAGTTAAATAAGTTTGAAATAGGATAGTGAAATTATGTTAATTGAGAGAAATTACAAGCAGTTCACAGTACACTTGTTTAAGAAATAACTTCCTATATAATTTATATAGACATTAAGCTCCCTTCCTCCCTCCCTCCCTCTCTCTCTCTCTCTCTCTCTCTCTCTCTCTCTCTTTTCCTCCCTCTCCCTTTCTTTCTCTCTCCCTGCCTTCCTCCTCTGTCTCTCTCTGTATGTCTGTCTCTCCCTCCCTTTTTTTCTCTCTCCCTCCTATCTCTTCCTTGCTTCCTATCTTCGCTGCATGTCAATTTCTCCATATGTAATATGAAGGAATGGTTCTAGATGATTTCTAAGTGTGTTCCCGTTCTAAATTTATGATCTCATGGTACAAAATACATATGGATATAATCCTGTTCTGATTTAAAACAAAAGTAGTTCAGTCAGCTAGCCCCCAAATACCTGTTTGGCATATAAATGCATAATACATATATACATATAGAATGCATGCTCATACATACACAAATGCATGCACATAGAAGTTGATAGAGAGTTGACTTTGGAAAGAAGATCTGTGCTTAAATATTGCCTCTGATACACACTTATTGTATAACTATGGACAAATTACTTAATCTCACAGAGGTCTGGGTCACTCTCTAAGATTATAAATTGGAAAGGAGAGACAACTGCATTGCTAAAGGAAGTACCCTCATTCAGAGAAGTTCTTTTCCCTAAAATTTCCCAGTCTCAGTCCTTATTCTTTCCTCCTATTCTCTGTTCCTCTTTCTCCCTCTTTTATCTCCTCGTTCTTCCCAGGTTAAGGACATTCCTGCCAATGTAGTTTAGCATTTTGCATCTTAAATTGATTTTTTCTTAAACCTCATCCATACATATTATGCATCATGTATATAACATACAAAATATATTACCTATGTACAACAGTGATACTCATATATAAATACTGATATTTTGTGGCCAATGATGGAGACTCCTGAGGCCCAATCATTTTAGTATAAAGCATAATGTTTTCTTTCTCTCCGGAATATTAATTAAATTTTTGAGTCTCTATTACTGTTAAAGTTTTGTAGATATATATGGAAATATCTTTCTATATGTCAACTCTATGTTAAGATGGAACAATTTTTGTCCTTATCAAGGAGTTAAATTCCTGGGTGTCTTTGTGATAACCCTCCCTCAATTACAATACAGGCCAGTGATATGGATCAAAGTGAGACTTCTCTGTTTATTGATTTGTATGTTACTTCTTGTTTCTGTGTAACATAATTGAGAGCCAGTCTGTAGTGAGAAGGATCTAGGTTTAAGTCCTGACTCTTACAATGCTGGCTTTGTGATCCTGAGTTACTTATTTTCTCAGTGTCCCCAGGTATTTTTGTAATAGACAGATCTCTTTCAAGCAATACAATCAAGGTTGGAATGGTAAACAGACATTGAAGTCATTAATGCTCCCAAATGCCCCAACATCATTTTTTAAAACTAAAGGCTATTTATGTGCTTGGTTTTTTTTTGTTAGTTTTTGAGGAGAGGGATGGGTTTTTGGACTTTTTTTTTTAACTTCAATGAAGCTAGGTTCAAGTCTTGGCTTTTCCACTTAATTGCCTGTGTGATCTTGGGCTAGTCTTCTCTCAGCTTCACTTTCGTCACCTATGCAATTCACAGGTTAGACTTGATTTCTAAGGTTCCTTCCAAACATAAAACTTGGATCTAGGATCTTATGTTACTTTAAGTTCTATTTAGTTTTTAAAAGTAACGTTTCCAATAACATCAAGAAAATTAAGTTTAGCATTTTCTTGGATGCATACACTTTAAGGAAGATACATTTTTGTTTTGGGAGGCAAGTACCCAAATAAAAATAGTTTAAATGTATTTTGGAAAATATAGAAATTACCAAAAAATCTAATACAAGAAGTTTAAGAGAAAATTCATATTCAATGTTAATTATGTCTCAGAAAAAAATTTCGGAGATAGAGGATAGTATATTTTAAGATGTAACTGGACATTATGCTCCACTTTACAATATGCTCCACCATCTTTTTTTTCCAATTCCAGTTTTCCTTGACAATTCTGTGACACTATTGACCCCTTCTTTTTAAAGCTGCTCTGTTGGCTTCCATAATAATTATATGATACTTGTGACATATATATATATATATATATATATAGACACATGTATATATATGCATATATATTGTATTTACTTTAAAAAGTTTGTATTTCTTTATCTTGGTTTTTAAATATTAACATTTTCCTAATATTCCTCCCTATTCTACTCCTAGAGAGTCATCCCATATAACATAGTTTCTTGAAGTACATAAATTAAAAAAAAACAGGAAAAAAATATTCATAAATAATCAACATGCTGAAAAAAGTCTGAAAATCTGTGCAATGTGTAATTCTTGTGAACTCCCAAATTTTGCAAGGGGATGGGAGTTACTTCTATCTCTTCTTATGCTTTATAATTTTCTTATATTGACATTTGAGTTTTTTGTGGTTATGGTTGCATTATTGTAGTTATTCTGTATATTGTTTTTGACTTTGCTTATTTCACTTTGCATCATTTCACATAGATCTTTCTATGCTTTTCTGTACTCTTTATGTTTATTGTTTCTTATAACACACTATTGTTGCATAATATTCTTTTATCACAATTGGGTGGGCATTTACTTTGTTTCCCATTTCTTGTTTTCACAATTTTTTTTAGTGTATATGGGCACTGTACAACCATACTTGAATAGAATTGGTTTCCTTTGTGATCCCATGTACTTTATTTTATGTATCTAAAATGTGGCATGTGAGTTGTAACTTAATCAGACTGACTTAAAGGTCCACCACACAAAAAAAGTTAGGAACGTCAATCTATTTTTCTCTTTAGGGAGTTTATCATCTCCACTTGTGACTTCAACTATATCACCTCTTGATAGATGGCTACCAAATCTCAAAGAAAAACCCTAATTTCTTTCTTAATCTCTATCTTCATATTTTTAACAAACCTCTGAATATTGCTGTTTTGATGCTACTATCATCCCTAATCTCATCATGTCGGAAGAGGTAATTTGGTACAACAGAATAATCACTAGATTTGGAGCCATTGACCTTGGACAACTTTTCTCTTTCCTCATTTTAAAAATGAGAAATGGTAGAGCAGATGAGCTCTATGTTCCCTTCTATCTCTAAATATGTTATCTTTAATCTAGTCACATTGAAACTGAATGAATTCTATGATTAACCTCTCTCAATAAAACCAAATTCCCTTGTTCTTCGTTACCTAAAGCATAGGCTCTCACTTGAACCAAGAACACAGAAGATATGCACTGCAGGTACTTGTTAGAAAATGCAGTCATTAATCATCTGTGATTCAATACTTGTCAAAATTTCACATTTTAGACATCTGATATTTTAGAGAGAGAATCTATTGGACATGTTAACTATACATTTTTGTACATTCTACAAGTTATATCCCTGTACTAAGTTAGATCATCAGAAAGTAAAGTGCCTAGACCATATTATTTCAGCCCCCTGCAGAAATGCCTTCATTGAGTTCTGATTTAATGTTAGACCCTTCAACCTTTATAGAAGGTCAATTCAAGAATACTGCATTTTAACAATATTGCTAAATCCTTTGCAGAACAATAGTTGAAGGTATCTCCCATTCTATGCAACATCCTTTGTACAATGACCCATGTAATGTATTTCTGCTCAAGATAAATTCTAAGAAAAAAAGTTTGTCTCTGCAGTTAAACCTATATGCTTTCTCTTGCTATAAGATGAAAACTATGTTATTCAATATTGTCCTCTTTGCTGTAGCTGCCAGGAAACTTGAAACCAAATTCAGTCCAGTTATAGTAATCAACTCATTTTTTCCTCCAGGTGTCATCTATTTTCCATATTTTATAAATTATTTTTATTCTTATTTTCCCCACTTTTGGTTGTTTCTTCTTACAAGCAACTTCAAATCACCTTTTTCTGAGAGGAGAAGTGAGATTTTAAGTGGACAGAATGAAATCATCCTGTCTATCTCCTGCCTTAATTTTTACATTTCACTCAGATCAAAAGGGTGGATCAAGTTACAAGACTCTTGCTTTCACTTTAACATCCAATCAGTAATTATATTCTGTTAATATATATATATATATATATATATTA